>VZTY01018238.1:33481-56197 GCA_013400935.1 Turnix velox | reverse complement strand
GGGGGGGGGGGGGAAAGCAAGCTATAAAAATGGCTGGTTGATTGTTTATTTTTCTTTTCAGTCCATTGTCAAGTTTACTTTGTCCCCCTTAAGCCCAGCACTGGTATTTCCTGCGTCTGGGTGATGACAGCAATCTCTTATACACCACATAAAACAGATTGAGAAGTTTAGAAAGACAGTGCTGGCCTGGTTTCTCCCCGGAAATATATCCCTCCAGCACATAAGAATATTTGTATTTTCTTCATTTGTCTTTAATTTATTTAAGACTGATCACTTTCTCTTGACAAAAAGAAAAAATATATATATAAATTAATTATAAATACCAACCCCTCTGTAACTTTTAAACCAAAATTACTTTTAACCAACAAAAAAAACAAACAAAAATAATTAAGTTACAGAGAATAATAGAATATGAATATGATTCACCATAAAGAATTTTTTCTCCTCTCCAGCCTGAATCTCCCCTCTTCCAATTTGCATCCGTTACTCTTAGTCCTGCCTTCACATATCCTATTAAAAAGTCCCTCAAGGAAAGTTAACATAGTGACTTTTTAAAAAGATACTCTGATCACTTGTTTTTAGTTAATTCCTTTTCCTCCTTTGGCACAAATGTGCTTGAAACAATGCTCAGAAAAGGAGCCAGGACCTTCCAAGTATCCAATGCCATGATGGAACATAGGCCAACATGGAAGAAACCCCCTTTCCAAGCAAGTTCTGACTAACAGCAATAATGTTATTGGCTCAGAACCTGGAAAGAGTCTCAAGATTTGGCAAATGAGAGAGAAATTCAAGTTTGGAATGGATTTGTAAAAGTTAAAAAAATTCACAGCAAAATAATGCTGCAGTAAGAATAATGATAAGCACTTTTCAGTTGCGAAGAGCTTTGCATAAATAAACTTTCAACATCTGAAAGGACAAAGTATGGGCTGATCTACTGAAGAGGGTAGATGTAGGCTCAATATAAGAAAAATTCTTTCCTGTGAGGGTGGTGAGACACTGGAAGAGGTTGCCCAGAGAGGTTGTGGATGCCCCCTCAATCCCTAGTGGTGTTTAAGGCCAGGCTGGATGAGGCACTGAGCAACTTGGTTTAGTGGAAGGTGTCCCTGCCCATGGCAGAGGGGTTGGAACTACATGATCTTAAAGGTCTCTTCCATCCCAAACCATTTTGTGATTTTTCTATCCTACTGATGAGGCACATGAGCAAAGGGACTTCTGTGGAGAGATGGCATCAGTATCAGCATAAACTTAAACAAGAGATGATGAGCCACGAAGCCTTGCTTTTTGATAAAACCTAGACAGGCTTCAAAGTTAAAAATTTAAGGAGTGACAAGTAAGCAGAAAAGACAGGAGCAGTGTTAGTATTTTTGCTTTTTCCAGACTTAACATCATGAGCAAGGGGGTTGCAGGATTAGCACACCTGCTTCTTTAAATCAGCTTTCAAGCTAGTTGGTTGCTTTGTTTTCTCCACTTTCCCACTGAAGTGCCAGGACTCCTGGTTCTGGTTCCACACTGGCTTGCACTTGGGGTAATCATTAGTGCCCTGATTCATCAAAGCACACGATTGCATGCTTAAGTTTCAGCACACACCAGCACTCTCAGTTACCCACAGATGGTTTAACCAGATTCAGTGGATAAACTGTGCTACAGAGAAACACTGTACCCTGTCCTACACGGGGCCTGTGTGGCTCTTGGGGAGCTCTGAGGTCAGGCTGGTGGGTTCAAACACCACACTCCTGCTTGAGCTGTTATCACAAGACCAATGCAGACTTGTTTGCACCGTATCAAATTTACCCCTGTAGAACTCAGAGCACCAGGAAGCACGGTCCAAAGACACCTGAGTAGCTCTGCATCAGTGTGGCTCAGCATAGGTCATGGAGACTTGCACTGCTCTGTGCTAAATCATGGGGCAATCCTGTATATACCCTGCATATACAGGATCCCACATATACCCTGAATATGGGGTATCCCCCTGCACCTGTTGGCCTGGAGGTCAAGAGCAGTTAATTCCTGATTATTAGAATTTTTCACAAGTACAGAAAGTTGAAAAAGTATTATGATGGAGCATTTTGCACTGACAAAAGCAGCAGGCTTTGTTTTTTTCTTTGTTTTGGTTTTTAAAACTCTCACTTTTGAAATAGAATCCTTTAACCTCAATAACCAGCACCCAACATCCTAAAAAACAAGGCAGCAACCAGCACACTGGGGTACCCCCAAGAGAGAGTTAAAAACAAAGTTGTGTGCAGCTTTTAGAAAGTCCTGGCAACACAAATTAATTCAAAGCACCAGAAAAAGTTTCATTTCCAGACAAAATACATTGTGCTCAGTCATAGGAGCAAGACCTGAATCTGTAAGATTTTAAAAAATCTTTACTAGTTCATTGTCCCATTGTTCTCCCAGCTGAACAGGGAAAGAAACAGACAAAAATTGAATGTGGAGATTATGTGTTAAATGCTGAAAAAAAATTATAAATTTCATACAGTGAGTTCTTTAATCTCAAATAAATTGATACCAGAGAGAAAAAAAATCAGATGCCACGAGACACTGAGAAGAAATAAAGGCTTTGATTAGAGAACTAAGAATTTTGCTGTCTACTTCAAGATTAGAGAGATTAAAAAAAAAAAATAAAATCACTATTTGGGGCAAGAACATTTGTAGAATTAAATAGAATTAAGGAAAACAAATTTAAATCAAGGTAAATAAAACAGGCAGCTGAGTTACACAGAGAAAGGATAGAAACAATGGTAAGTTGTAGAGAAGATTAAGGACAGAGAGATGCATTTGAAGAATTTCGAGGGTAGAACAAAGAGAGACTAACTGAGATTTGATCCTACGCTCAGGATCTGGAAAGTATCATCAGGAAAGGCTGAAAGAAAAAAAAAAATGCACAGACTTTGAACAACTGTGGGAAACAGAACTGCTTCATATACTAATGCCACAGTAATCCCAGGGAGGTGGGTGAGCAGTTCATGTAGTCGTAGAGGCAGTGTCTGAGGACAGAAAAATTCCCTAGAAGAGGAGTATATGACATGTAACCTAAGCAAAGCCTGCCTGTGTGCAAACACTAGAGAAAAAAAACTATCAATTATATGTGCAACGTGCTACTGGATCAAAGAACTAGCTAGATCCCAGCTGGGTTATGGAGCCAGCTGCAACATGAGCAGTGCAATTGTGATGAGCAGCAATATTAGCCAGGAGAAATGTGACCGAGCGCTGGTGATGCACGATGATGCTGCCAAGAAGAACATCATGAAGAGAAGATGCTATCACTCGGCATTTATAGCAGATGACTCACAGGAGTACCACCCACTGCTGGGCAACGGGGGCAGAGCAAGACACTGACTAGAATGCAACACAACACCACAGCTCCTTCATTTAATACCCAGAGGATGAACAGTCAGTGTGGGTCACGCAGTGCTCTGGCTGAGCACATAGGTTAAGTTTCAAAGACAAGGACACCTAGAAAGTGAGGTACAGTCAAGCAGGGGAAAATAACAAAAAAATAAAATCAAAGAACACCAAAACCAGCTAAAATGCACAGATTTTCATGCTTTAGGAGAGATAGAATCATAGAATGGTTTGGGTTAGAAGGGACCTTAAAGATCATCTGGTTCCAAACCCCATGCCATAGGTAGGGACACCTTCCACTAGATCAGGTTGTTCCATGCCTCATCCAGCCTGGCCTTAAACGCCTCCAGAAAGGGGGCATCCACAGCCTCTCTGGGTAACCTGTTCCAGCATCTCACCACCCTCACAGGAAAGAATTTCTTTCTTATATCTCACCTAAATCTCCCCTCTTCCAATTTGCATCCATTATTCCTGGTCCTTCCATCCCATATCCTATTCAAAAGACCTACCCCAGACTTTCTGTAGCCCCCTTCAGGTATTGATAAGCAACTATGAGGTCCCTCCCAAGCCTTCGCATTGCTGAATCCAGCAATCCTCCAAAAAGAGGAAAAAGAGGAAAAAAAAAATAAATCAGAGGATGTAAACCAATTAAAAAATGCTGAGGGAAAAAAAAAAGGCACAGCAGAGTCAAAATCCATTAGTACCAGCTGAGGCAATATTATCAAGACATATCCAGGGCATCTTTGTTTATAGTGTTAAAAGTAGGTCTGGCACGTTGCCACATCTACTGGCTACCAAATATAAACACCAAGGGCACCAGCCTTGCCTACTGTAAACTGCACCAAACATGAGAAAAGACTCACATTTTAGTGTTGCTCTCATTGTAGAGGATGTTAAGAAGGAGGTATTTCAGGACTGTAAGAACTGGTTTCAGTTATTCCTAAACACAAGCTGAAGTGGAAAAGCAATACGACTTCCTGCTTTGGACACGGAGACTGGATGCTAAACCCTAAGAAATCCAAAACCTGCAAGAAACACCCAGACACAAGTGGTTAGAGTGTTTGACCATCATTCCAGATTTGATATGCATCAGCGATGTGATGTTTGTACTCAGTTAATATCCAGCCATGCAGAGGGGGTGGGGGTGGCAGGGAGCCTGGAAGTCAAAACCCAAAGAGTGAAAAGAGGCAAAGGCAGCCGTGAGATGCCTCAGACTCTCAGGCACTACAAGCATGAGGTGCAGCAAAACTAGATGATCTTTAGGGTCACTTCCAACCCAAACCATTCTATGATTCTATAAACAAGGAACAAAGCTAGACACCCACAAAATTTATTAGTAATGCCTAGCAGACACTTCTTCCTTTTAAAAAAGAAAACAAAACAAAAATAATTAAAAAAAAAAAGCAATATATATAATTGAGAAAATTGAGAAGACCCTAGTGGCTAAGATGGACTACAGCAATCCCAGCAGTTCACCCCTAAGACATGAATGGACATTTGGTTACCAGTCATAAGAGAGCACCAACCCAGCCTCCCCCAGGAAAACAAACAAAGAAAAACCCCAAACCCATCTGAGAGGTTGCCCAAGTGATTACGTCTCATGCACCCAGTTCAAGTGCACCTGGATTTAACAATCACCAAAGCTGCAAATAGTTATCTCAGTAAGAGTGGCTTCTCTTAGCAAGATGGTGTCCACTCACAGTAATACCCAGAATACTGCACATGAAATGCCCGTGTGCCCCCTCAGTGGGCAGCAGCATGCTTGGTACAGAACAGGAGAACTAGCTACCCAAAACTTTCCTCTCACAATCATCCTCATTGCAGTCAAATTCAGAGCCATCACAGACCTATTAGCTCCTGGGAAATCAATGATGAATATCACCATCATTACTCTCTTGTACACACTGCAATCTGTATTTATACTGTACTTGCTGATATATATTTGATAATTCACCTCAGTGGGTGTCACAGTTTAACCCCAGTCTGTACTTCAGACCACACATACACTTGCTCCTCCCCTCCAAGTGGGATTGGAGAAAGATCCAAAAAAAGACAGCTCAAGAGAACATCAGCAGAAAAAATAATAATTAAAGAATATATGGAGTGACCTGATACCTGTTGTTCTCATTGCCTACATGCCCAGCCTGTCCCAAGCGGCAAGTGCAGGCTCCTACCCCTCATCCACCCTCCATTTATACACTGAGCACAGTATGGAATATTACTCTGGCCACCTTGTCCTCTCTATGCTCCCTCTCACCTTCTATGGGAAGCTGAAAAAGTCTTTGACTAACATAAACAATCCTCAGCAACAAGTGAATCAATATGTTATTGGCATCACTATCATACTAAACACAATATAAAGTGGTTACTAGTAAGAAAATTAACTCTACTCCAGCTGAAACCAGGACAGCAAACAAATCTATTTCCTTTAAAAAAAGAACTAATTATACCTCTTTTTTTTTTGTGAATTGCTAAAACAAAGTTTTTTTCCATGTCTTAAATGAAGGGTTCTGCACTAAACTGGGAGATATCAGTGTGCAGTGCACGTGTTACTGGTGTAAGTGGTGGTACATGCCATGAAAGCAAAGCTGTGCAGAGCAACTAAATATCCACCAATAAAAGCACTTGCTACAATTGGATAAACTAAATTACACTAAGTATTTCAGACAGAAATCTAGCCTGCAGCAGCAGTACATAGGTCCAAAGCAAATACCTTCCACCAGCTGAGTACCTGCGGCTCCAGCTGAGCACAGGGAGAGCAGGGTGCACCCAGGACAGCACCTTCAGCTCTCACTCCCATGCCTGGCTTCACTTCGAAGTTCCCCCATCAGAGACTTCCATGCACACTCATTAAATAACATCATCAGAAGTTCGTGCATGCATACAGGTCACCTGCTAGGATGTCAGACACACAATTCATGTTCAGTCTGGGCACAGGAATAATTACTTCACCCAAAAAAATCATAGAACAGTTTGGGTTGGAAGGGACCTTAAAGATCATCGAGTTCCAACCCTCCTGCCATGGGCAGGGACACCTCCCACTAGATCAAGTTGTTCAGTGCCATGTCCAGTGTTTCACTACCCTCACAGTAAAGAATTTATTTCTTATGTTGAGTCTAAATCTACCCCCTTCCAATTTACATCCATTGTTTCTAGTCCTCCCATCAGATATCATATTAAAAAGTCCTTCCCCTGCCTTTCTGTAGGACCCCCTCAGGTACTGAGAAGTTACTATAAGGTCCCCCCGAGCCTTCTCTTCTCCAGGCTAAATAACCCCAACACCGTCAGCCTGTCTTCATAGGGCAGTTGCTCCAGCCCTTTGAACATCTTCATGGCCTCCTCTGGACCTGCTCCAACAGCTCAATGTCCTTCTTGTGTTGAGGACTCCAGAACTGGACACAATACTCCAGGTGGGGTCTCACCAGTGCTGAGTAGAGGGGCACTGAACTCCCCCATCTCACTAAGAAAGATTTCCAACCATTTTCAGCAAGCTGCTTGCCTTGTAATTGAGCCAAAATGTTGACCTTATGTATTGCAGAGCAGCAGTTGGATAAAGCTGACACTGGAGAGCCCTCTCTGTGGGCAGCTGGGACCCCACCTCCCCTGAACACCTTTGGAGAGAGGCTTCCAACACCCAGTAAGTTGGGGGTGGATTTAGACACTACAGCTGGGAAGGAATAAAGGTGAAATAATTCTGGTAGAGAGTAAGACCTGCTCTCTGTCCCATCCATTTCTCCCTCTCCTCCAAGGCTGAGCCCTTGCAAGCAGACCAGAAGCAACCTCAGCAGGTAACTCACATGTTGTTATGACTGTGTTTGTACACCCTCCCACTCATTTTATTGCTGTTGTTTTCTTCATGTCTTTTCTGTTCTGTTAAATTGTCTTCATCTCAACCCACGAGTGATGTTGGCTTTATTCTCTCACCAGGCTGCGTCATCCTTGCAACAAGGAGGTTTGATCAAGACACATGAGGCTTTTTGTCCCCTCTGTGACCAAACCATGACAAGAGGCTGGGAATTCAAAGGAAACAACTTCTGTGTCCTTAGTGGAGCTGACAGGAACAAGGAAAAGTGGCCACTGATTTCTTCCTACCACATCTTAGGAGCAAGTTCTTCCCCATGAGAAACATCTTGCCAAAGAGGTGGTGGAGTCCCCCATGCTGGAGATATTGAAGGCCAGGCTTATTGAAGCTCTGAGCAGCTTGATTAAGTGCAGGATATCCCTGCTCTCTGGACTAGGTGGCCTTTGAATGTCCCTTCCTCAACACAATTTTACTCGATAAACCAACACCCGATTTTTAACTAAACCCCCCCATGGGAAGACCACCAAACAAAACCAGCAATTAACCAAGAAGCAATTAACCAATTATCATAATTCCTAAGCGAGCCTTACTTGCGGAAAAACACCAGAAACACCAACCACCCGCGATGCCCGAGGAAGGGCAGGGATCGGGGCGGCGGAGCGGGCAGCCAGCAGCCCCTGCTGGTAGGAGGGAGTTCATCCAGCAGCAAGTGCTGGTACTAAATACATAAATTAATTAATTAAATAAAACCTAAACGAAAGCACTCTCGGGAAAGAGAGGAGCGACGATTTTTCCTCCTCCCGGCTTTTTATCTAGGGAAGAGGAGTCAGAAAGACCTTCCTCGGGATGTTCACATTTGGGTCCCAAAAAAACTGCATCTCCAAAAACAAGAAAGAAAAAAGAAATACCCAGGGAAAGGTAACCAAAAAAATCCCCAGGCAGGCTCTTAATAAGCCCTAGATAGTGAAGATAAAACCAGACCTCACTGGAGAGGCTGCAACAAATTACAACATAGAATCACAGAATAGTTTGGGTTGGAAGGGACCTTAAGGATCATCTAGTTCCAACCCCCCTGCCTTGGGCAGGGACACTTCCCACCAGACTAGGTTGCTCAATGCCTCATCCAGCCTGGCCTTAAATTCTTTTTAAACTAACCTTTTAAAACTTTTTTTTTTCAATACAAATGATGTAACGGAGAAGAAAAGCCCTCCCACAGAGGGAGGGAAGGTACACTTGTTCTGGTTTGGGACAGAAAACTGCTCTAGAGCCCAGCAGAAGCTACTGAAAAATAAACCTAATCCCTAACACCAACATACTCACTTGCCCATCTTAATTTGCTGGTAAAAGAGTTGCTGAGTGAGGAGCATTTTCCAACTGACATGAGGAACATAGAAAATTTTTGCCTTCATTAGCTACTGTGTTTAGTTTGTCATGAGAGTATTTTCCCAAGCCTTTGGAAATGCAGAAACTACAAGTAGCCTAGAGCAGAGGCCCAGCACACCAGCAGCAATCTGATTTAATACTCTACCAATTTGCTGCAGCATTTTTTTATCCAGCTGGCACAGGGGAATCATCCAACCCCAATCATTTATCCCATAAGAACTCATAGCCACTACACACCCTGGTAAAAAACCCGTTAAAAAAGCAAGAGCATTTAATCATCTTGAAAGTAAATTTGTTCTAATAGGCAAGAAGTTGTAGTATAAACAACAGTAGTATATTGTAAACAGTCTAACAATGTTTACAGCCAGGAAAGAACTTGTCTTCTGACACAAAACATCTTCACTGACTTACAGATTCCTCGGAATTACTGTTTCCTCTTCTCTTTGAAATGAAAGCCAACACTGTTTTGGAGTCTTCTGTTCTTGGTAAGAAAACCAGCCTTATCTCATAGCAAATGAACCTTATCCTAGAGATGTGGGAGGGACTGAGAACAACCCTGATTGGGAATTTACACCCTTCATCCAAATCACCTGGGGCTGTTTCCTCCAAACCCTTTTCAGCAGCTTTAAGAGACTGGAGGCCACTAGAAGATGCTGCTTTACAACAGAAAAGGCTTCTTTTCTTTTGAGCACAACCTGCCAGAAACAAAAATCCCCTCTTCCAAACTGAGTCCAGCTCAAGGGGAAGGAATACTCAGCCACCTCCCACAACAGAATATCTCCAGAAACCTCCAAATACCCCTTTTGCTCTGGTAAACTGGTGCTTCCTGTTAGAAAAGCTGTAGCACACCATGTTTAGACATAATTTTGATGACTCTAGATTTAGGGGAATTCCCTGATATACTTGCTACAGCTTGTCATTGTGTGGGGAGAAGGCAGGGGACTTGCCTTCCTCCTCCAGAAAGTACCTCCAAATGAAGGACAGATGCATTTTTCTCCATAGGAATCAAGTGATCAACAAGAACTCAACCAGCCCAGACTCCTGATGAAGAGCCTCAGGTTCCAGCAGGTGCTGGATTTCTGCTCCACCTGATGCAAATCCACCAGCCCTTGAGAAGCCTATGCTCACAGAGACAAGCAAGCTCCCAATAAGTCTGATCAGAGCTCTCATTTCCAAATTTGAAGCAAAACTTTGAATAAAAGCAAAGAGTTTATATAGAAAACCCTGTAGCTGCCTTTTTTTTTTCTCCTTTTTTGGGGGGTGTATTGCCATAGGTATGGAAGCAGGTGCTGAGTCCCTCAACTGCTAAGAGATTTACAGCTGTAATTCCAACTGCATAAAGCTGATAATCACACAGCTGGGTGCTACCTAGACCTTGGAGAAAGTAACTGCCAAGCAGGAGTTGGATTTTAAGTGACAGTTTGCCTTCTGTCTCATCTGAAGAGAGATGATAAATCCATGCAAACCTGCCTTACAGCATTAATGGGACAAGAATGGTGCAGACATTGCTTTTAGCATTGATTGAGGAGTTGGAACTAGATGATGTTTAAGGTCCCTTCCAACCCAAACTATCCTATGATTCTATAATATTTGAAAATCTTAAGTAAAAGGAAGCACAAAAGCACAAAAGTTTTTTCTCCAACATCACAAGCATTTGTACGTGGAATTCCCCTTTCAGACAGCATTAAATTTTTACACCAATGAGCAGTAGGGCCTTAAACACCTCCAGGGATTGAGGGGGCATCCACAATCTCTCTGAGCAACCTGTTCCAGTGTCTCACCACCCTCCCCATAAAGAATTTCTTTCTTATCTCCAGCCTGAACCTCCCCTTTTCCAATTTACATCCATCACTCCTAGTCCTCCCATCACATATTCTATTAAAAAGTCCTACCCCTGCCTTTCTGTAGCCCCCTTCAGGTATTGAGATCCCCCATGAGATTTCTCTTTTCCAGTAAATCAAATTTAAATTCTACCAAAAGACAGGGAGCTTCAGTCACTGGCTGCTGGTGGTTAATTGATAGGCTCTGGACAAAAAGAGAAAAGCAGTGTTAGCAATGAGATGACCTGGACTTCAGTGTTTGGGGATAAGAAGGAAAATCCTTATGATTTATTGTTAAGCTTCAGATAGTGGGGTGGGTTTTTTTTAACCCCCTCTACTATAGCTATTTGCATCTGAAAGATACACCAGCAGTTTTTGTAGGTTCTACGTGTACAGAAATCCCAAAGGGAGCAATCTGTGGTAAATAACTGATAGAATCAGACTTAAAAAATCATCATCACTCATTGACAAAACCCCCAAGTAAGATTTTTCAGAGCTCCCCAGAAAGACTTCCTTCATTCCTTTCAAGAGGATGCAAGCAGATAATTGGACTCAGGTTTTTTTTTTTGTTTAATTGCATTTTAGATACCTCTGGGATCTGTCTGAACTCCCCTTTACAATTTCTCAGCTTTTTAATTAATTTGGGATGAAATATGTTTTGTCTGATTTCCAAGATTCTACATGTCAACACAAAGGGTCTTGTAAGTCACTCTTTTGACAAAGTGAGATCTTGCAATCTGGGGTGTTTTTTTTTCAAATCAGAAAGGGGTAGCTTTTGCATCTTAATTTGCTTATAGAAACAGTCACCACCGGTGGTTATTTAGAAGATCCCAAACTCAGGAGGGATAAGCAAGTTACCAACTCAATTCTTGCAGCAGCAGAAGACATTAGTGCTAGGTCACAAAGCTCAATTTAAAGAACTAACAGCTTGAAAACCCCTTACCCTTGAAACTGGCAGCAAAAATGTCACAGATTTCAGTAGGCACATTGGTAGGTTGCAACCTGGAGCTTCCTCATGCATGTAGTAACATCTTGCCCAAGCACAGGTTGCCTACACATGATGATATCCAGCCATAAATGTGTTTTCTTTTTGCTTAGGTGGAGGCTTCTGAATTGATTCACAGACAGTGCTGCCAGAAGAGATGGACAAGCCACCGAGAGACTTGACAGCAGTCTTCTAATAATGCCTGCTTTTTACAGAGCTTGACCTCTTTTCACCTTGTTAAAAGCAGTAAGTAGTAAGTAATAGATCTTGTCAAAGGTTACTCTGTAGAATAACCTCTGGAGATATTAGATAGAGGTGTCCAGAGAAATACCACAAAAAGGTGCTGACAAGGAAACCAAGGGGATTATGATCAGGAAGTGTGAATAAGCTAAGGTTTCAAACATGCTCAGATTTTGGTTGGAAATGCTGAAGTGCAGGAAGGAAATGTTCTACATACCATCAAGCCACCAAAAAACATGCTTGAAAAGACTAGTTAAAGAGCCATCATATGGAGATTAAATACTCAGCATGATTTAAGGAAAGCTGGAAGAAGTGCAATTCCACACTTAACCAGAACAAGCATTAATTTCTTCTTCCCCCAAACCCAGTATGTGTCACGATAGAAACTGAGAAACAAATTTGCTCAGAGACAAGCAAAAAAAAATCTGTACCTATAAAGTGTTAATGGTCACTTCAGCTCCTTTTTAATCCATCCCTAAATATTAAAATAAATCTGCTTTTCAGAACTTCTGCAGATAACTCCCAATAATAACTTTCCATTTAAGACAGCCCTATTTCCCCTAAAGAAGAAATAAATGAAATACAACCCTGAAAACCTAAGCAGTCACATAACCAAGAAAGACTATTTCACCATTTACTCCAATTCTGAATTTAACAATAATACAATGATTTTAGAAAAAAAAAAAAAAAAATCTCAAGACATTGCTGACAGTGTTCTTAGAGAACAGCCTCTACTAAATTTACTCCCAGCAAAGTTGCCATGTGAAAACTTGGTATCTTTGATCCTATGGGTTGATTAGGCCAATTTTTGCACTACCTGCCAGTGAAGGTAGTCATCTTCTCTGTCCAAGTCACATCAGATGAGACCAAGCCTTAGGAAATATTCAAGACACCTGGCCAACAACCTTATATTGTGTAGGCAAGAAAGGTAAAAAGACCCAAGTCCTCCAAAGCTGGGAGCAGGCAAATATAGATAAACTTAAAAATCATAGAACTATAGGGTTGGAAGGGACCTTCAAAGGCCATCTAGTTCAATCCCCCAGCACTAGATCAGGTTGCTCAGAGCCTCAGTCTTGAACATCTCCAAGCTTGATGGGGCCTCCATCAACTCTCTGGGCAACCTGTTCCAGTGCCTCAGCACCCTCATGGGGAAGAACTTTTTCCTAATGTCTCATCTAAACCCACCCTGCTCTGGTTTGAAACCATTTGCATCAACGTGAAAGACTTTATTCAGCACAGAAAAAAAAAAAAAAGAAAGAAAATGAATCTCTGAAAGACTTGATGCCTTCTTTCTTTCTTAATAGAAATTGATTTTTCAAAAAGTGTATCTCATTTTGAAAAAAATGTTGAAATCGAGTGTTTTGACCCTTTCACATATTTTCCTCCCCTTTTGTTTTGGCTGTAACTGAGAACACTTTCAGTCCTCCACATTTTTCAATTATCTCCTTCACGAGAAAGTCTTCAGCAAATTTCTGGAGGGTTTTTTTTCCCCTCCAAAAGAGTCACCAACCTGTCTTCACGGGATGAACTCCCCTCCAAAGCTGTTGTTTGCAGGATGCCCATCTCACACCTCATCAGCTGCAGGGAAACCCTGTGGCCCAACTGTCTTCTCTGTACAACGGCAAGGAAATCCCCTCTGGGCTAAATATGGGGCTTGGTGAGAGATGAGAGGCTCTGTTGGGACCTTGTTGCTTTAGAGGCCATTTCACATGCACCATTACTTGAAAGCACAGTCAGCTCTCAGCTGGCCGTTTGATGGAGAAATATTCATAGAATAGAATCATAGAATAGTTTAGGTTGGAAGGAACCTTAAAGATCATCTAGTTCCAACCTCCCTGCCATGGGCAGGGACACCACTCAGCAGACCAGGTTGCTAAGTATCTATTTTCATGACTAGGTTGATAAGACAATAAGACAACCATCATCACATCTTTTACTCTCCTCACTATAAATGAATTCAGTGTTCCTTACAATGCCTAAAATATTTTTCCTGAGCTTATTCTGTCCCTCAAAACTTCCAGTCTGCTGAAAAGCAGTTGGCTGACTGAAAACTCTTGAAATGAAAACTGGAAGACTGACAACCTAGAAATAGGCTGTCCTAATATTTTGGAATACGAGGGTTTTTTTGGCAAGAAAAACTGTATAGAATCAGGCATCACGCGAGAGAGAAAAAATACAAGTTGTAGCATCCTAACAGCTACAGAGGGAGCAATGTTTTCAAAGTGTTTCCTCATGTATCCTGCAAGCTCCACTCCATTTACATTATCCAGTGAGAGGTACAAGCATAAGGCCACAGTGCAGCAATAAAACAAACTATCTGGAACCCCTAAATTTTAGGGTATTATTAAGCTGATTGACTCATCTGGGATTCATTGACTTCAACTATTTATGCTAAAAAGAACCCATCGTGTTTTTTCACTTGTGGAACAAGAGAGGGGAAAAAAAAAAGGGCAGATGGCATGAACATCACTGCATAGCTTATTTTTCACAGCACCTATTTGACTACACAGAGCTGCCAGAGTCCCAGAGCTTTTTAATTCACCCCAGGGGAATATAAAATCCTTCTTGATAACATTAAAAATCGCTTCCAGTGTTATAAAATAGGAAGCTGTGTCCTTATTGGAATGTTTTTCCTCTGAAGCAGAGTTTTTGTGCTGTTAAGGTCTGTGCAGAATATCAGCTCTTATTGTTGCTCTTCGTGTTGAAGGGCTCCTTGAAGGCTACAGAATTAGAGCACGTACTTTTTTAGCTCCCTATTGAGGAGATGGAGGGTATCTCAATCTTTAACAAAGAGAGCTTTTCTCCTAAGAACTTGCCAGGAGTTTGAATTAATAAGGAATTAAGTTTCATCTCAGCAGTTTTACTAAACTTTGGAGAAAAAGGACACAATGCCACTAGTCCCTGAGTGCCCTCAACACCCATTGACTTCAATGGGGATTGGAGCAGGTCCTGCTTTTAGTTGACACAGCACCTTGCAGAATTAAATCTAATCCCTTTCCCCTTTTCCTAAGAATGTGTTTTTTCCCCCACTAGCCACCTGATTTTTATTTTGCTTTGACCAGAAATGAAATTAATGTGGATGTTTTGGTGCTGACAACCTCCTTGTCAAATTATATAGTGACTTCTCATGCTTAAACTTGTTTGTTTTCACACCATCATCATCACTGATGATCTCAGCACAGCAGCACTTTGAGAATAATGGTTTAGTCAAACGCAAAGCCAGCAGAAGGAACATAAGACAATGTGTGCTTATATAGGCCCTACATAAATAGTGCTTTTTAAAAATGGTTGGCAATGAAATAATAGTTGTGCATCTGTTTCTTTTTTTTCTTTTTTTTTTTCTTCATAAATTAACTTCTAGCTTGTAAAAGCTCCAGAGAACCCTTCCAAACTAGGACCACTTTATAAGACCTAAAACTTTTTGTCACATACACAAAAGATTTGATGCAGAAGTTGCTTGTTGTGTGCCACTAATAAACAGTTTCAGAAAGAAGCAATGGGTTTAAACCAGTTTCAGAAGTTACAGAGATGACCCCACATACCCTAGGTCAAATTAAGAAAATTGGAAGCAAGTGTGCATGATTAGGGCTGGGGGAGGGGAGGTTTGCACCCTAGACACCATTTACCACTCTTCACCACTTTTTCTTTAGTCAAAACTCCCTGTTGATTGCTCTCTAAAAAATGAGAGTAGCTCAGGCAGAGAGAAGATTTTTCACAATTTCTGAAATACTTAGTTCTTTCACTTGCCTGGCAACTGTGCAGGATGCTCAAGTGGCTTGGGCTTCATTTCCCAGTGCTGCCAACCAATGCTTAAATTCGTTAAAGCTATAGGTCTACACAGCTTCCCTTCTTCTTTCCCCCCTCCAACTCTCTATCATTTTTCTTCATTATTTTTTACCAAAAAAATTTGGAAAATTCCTACAACACACTACAAATGAGTGGAAGGCGCTCCTCCCGACTCGCAACATTGTTCTTAAGAGTGAAAATGAGGATAACTTTTGAGGAGCAGAAGCAGCTCTTGCCATGCCTCGTTGAAAATCAGG
Organism: Turnix velox; assembly: GCA_013400935.1. Classification (NCBI taxonomy): domain Eukaryota; kingdom Metazoa; phylum Chordata; class Aves; order Charadriiformes; family Turnicidae; genus Turnix; species Turnix velox. Next base: position 40,579 of record VZTY01018238.1, on the reverse strand, counting down.
GTGGGCTTTTCTCCTGCATCCCTCAAGCCTGAGGCCAGAGCAGTGACTGTCACAGGCAAAGAGACGCAGACAGATAGATGATGGAGAGTGCAGACTGCGCACCCACACATAAAGCGTGTGAGAGGAAGGAGAGTGCACGGAAGGAATATTAATTGAGCACAAAATAAGTATTCTCAATATCCCCCCTGCCCCCTCCAAAAATAGCCACAGGATGAGGAGAGCTGCAAACGTGTTCATCTTGGGGAAACGGCCCTCCTTAACGTGACATGTCAGGCTGCTGCCTTAATAATGGGATTTGCACAGCGCACAAGGGACAGGCTCCCTTCAGAATAGACCCTGTGAATCTAATTTTCTTCTCAATGAGTGTTACAGCAGTGGGTAACTCCACAGCTTTCAATAGAGTTGCTCCAGATTTGTATCAGGGTGAGTGGAGAATTAGGCTCTTACTATGATTTTTTTTTTTTTAATGTATTTCTCCTTTCCCCGTCATAAAACCCAGGGCTACTTTGATCCTTTCTACTGCCACAGAAGGTTATGTAGAGAAAATTGTCTCATAAAGATTCACATGAAAATAGTTAAATTACTGCCTTCTCTTGCTTTCTCTGATAAACTAGCAATTACTTGAATTTAACTTATTTTCATGCTTGAGTCCATGTGCTTAAATTGTATTGAAAAAACAGTATGATAATTGTACAGAGTGGTTTCATTTTTACATAATTTTTACTCCATTGTCTTTTTAAAATCCCCTTCCATTGCACTGGAAGAGTAAAACTGCACTACACTGACCTTAATAAGTAACAGGTATAATGTAACTTCAGTGCTAGACAAATACAGTTCAGGATATGGAAGTGAGGAAAGAAAGAAGATTTCTTAACTGGTTTTTAACTAAGAATCTCTTCTTTTCCCTTATTTTATGCGTTCCCTGGGAAACAGATGTTGATCCTGACCTCTCCAATCTTAAAATTAAAATGTGCAAATGTGCAACCCCCACCTCACCCTCCAGTCTGTTATCGCAGGTAAAAGGAGCCTTTTCTTTTTTAAAGTCACAAAACCTGAAGCTGATGTGGTTATTGAAAACCTAACAAACCACGAATGAAGCGTTCTTCAGTCACTAATGAAGTTAAACAGTAGTTAGTAAAAGATATTCCTGAAGTAAGCAATTAGTTATCTCTTTCCTACTGCATTGCTCAACTTTCAGTTTCTTCAGGTTGTATTTTACTGTCATCTCTGAAAAAGTGAGGTATTGGCATGCCCAGACTTCTAATACAGACAGTACTCATTTCTAGACAAGCACAATCCCAGGCTTTCTGCCATCACAGACTCAGTTCACCTTTGGAGTTCCTGTTGGGCTCCTAAAAATATTCCATGACAAACTCATTCACTGAATTGACCAGAACCAAAAGCAGGCTCAGATTAAAATCAAGTGGCTAAACTCACTTCTGAGGGGTACCTACGGAGGGAGGTGTGGATTCACAATTTGAAGTTTCTCATCTAGCAAACAACTATTACTATTAAAAAAACCAAAATTACTAACTAAGTAAACTATTACTTTAAAAAAACAAAACCAAAGTTAAACAAGGCATGTATTTGGACTGGAAATGATGATAGACTAGTTCACACACGACTGAATTACCAGCAGCTGGTTTGCAGCATCACTGCACAACTGATAGTCCACTAATATCATCATCCACATCTCGGAGCACTCTGCTGCTTACTGAGACAGAATACTACTCCACAGGTAATTAAAATATCAACTCAGCACTCTAGAACTGAAAGATTCAAAGTACAGGAAAGGAAAAAACAGCAAGTCTAATATGGTAACATCTCAGTTTAGTGCTTACTGCTGTAACTGCTCCATACAACATATCCTAAATCCAGTCTCAGGTTCCGTTTCTAGTGCTACAGAGCCCCCTGTGTTGAGCTTTACACATGAAGCAGCATTACTTATATTTGGCCAGAATTAAAAAATAAAATCCCAATGTTAAATCTAGGAACCATTAGTCCAGGTTCATTTCCCACATGAGCCAAATTAATTTCTGAGCACTTGCAAACAGCTCACAAAAAAAAAAGCTGGCTAACATTGCCTTACATGCAATGGAAGATTAACTGATGGCACAATCCAGCTAAGTAAAAAGGCCACTTTTCCCTCTAAATGAGAAAAATATCAGCCTAATTAAATATATTACTTTGATAACTCTTGTACTAAATTTGGGCTGTGTGTTCAAGGATGAGCAGCCCAGCTTAAGCACTTCAACTGCATCAAAATGTTCATTGAGTGGCGGCACACAAAGACAAGGTTCTTGGGAAGGAAAGAAACTGAGATGAGAGCAAATCAAGCATTTGAGAAAATACTGTGAAGACCAAAAAAAAAAACAAAAGTAGAAAGCATTTGTAGACTTTATGTGGGTCAGAAAGCTGAAGGTGAAATCAAACCTAAGCTAAAAGAGGTCTTGGTACCCATGTAAGAGTAATGAAAACATTCAGAGCCAAAGAAAAGCAGGATCAGCTCCTGATGCTGGCAAAGGTAGCAGAGGATTTGTAGTATTTTCCCTCAATTAAATTTAAATCTTGTTCCTCCTTGCTTCTTCTTAAGACATTGCCCCTTTTATCAGCTGCTGCATGGAGCTCTCTGGCCAAACAGGGCTGCAACAAGTCACCTCACGTGAAGGAGTGACACGACAGTGATGTGAGCTGTCTCAAAGGACAAGATTAATAAACCACACACCTAGATAAACACCGATGATGACAAATGTTTCGAGGCATTTAGTTTGAAGCTCTCTGAGGGACTGACTCCTCAAATAAATTCTCAAAAAAAATCTCAGACGGAAACAAGAACCAAAAGCAAAACATCTTTTAAGCTAAGGAAATTGTCGTAAGCTTTCAATGTTTTACTTCGAAAATCCTACAGCCTTCAGCAAAATCCTTGGAAAATCTCTTTGTGTTTATAAAATACCATTCAATATCACCATCTAGAAGCCTACAAACCAGTGCAACCAACCCTTTCTAAACTCTCTAAGGGCAAATAACAGCTGCATTTCCCATGTGATGGGCTAGTAAAAAGATAAAAAAAAAAGAAAATGCTGACTCTCAAAATTTTTAATTACAGAGGAAAATAACACTTTAAAATAATAGCCATACTATTATTTTAACATGGTAGGGTTGCCTCACCAACTCTGTAACAGGAGGAAGTGGTCAGTGCACAAAACAGAACAACTCTTTGGGTGGAAAGCAACATGACAATGTTGCAACAAGTCTTTTTTACCTCACCACTGCCCAAAATAATTCTGCATGTTATGTTGTGCTGGTTACATACACCTGTGACAATTTCAACTTATTTATTTCTTTATATGTATCACCAAAAAAAAAAAATCCCAGTCTTTCCATAAAAGCATTTTGTTTTTTCCATGCCAAGTCCACAAGAGCTGATTTCTATACTTACTGCTGCAGCATGGCTGATGTTCAAAGAGCTCATGATAAGATACTGCCTGAGCCCATTGCTTTGCCAGAGAATACGACACCTTAAAAACTGGCATAAGGAATGTAAGTCTTGGGGAGAGGAAAAAGTGTTTTTATAGTTCTTATTCCAAAGTGTTGCTTTAAATTTGTGGTTGGCGTCAATCATTTTTCAAGGCAGAAAAACACCAGAGTCCTAAAAATACTGTTTTAGGGTTAGTGCCCTAAATGCCTTGGAGTGTTACAAATTTGCAGTGCAATATGTATCACTTACCTAGAAATAAGGAGTTTTTTTCAAGGGTTAAATAGCCTGGATTTTGAGACACTGCAGGGTGGCAGCTGTACTTAAAACAGACAGAATCTCAAAGCATTCTAAATATTTCCAGTAGGACCTGTGTGTTCATTGCAATTAGAGTCTATACAGGAAAAATTAAGCAAAACAAACTATCTTCATTTTATAAGTCTACCTATTTTGCTGCAGGCAAATCAAAGCAAAAGAATCACCTGAACCTACGAAGCAGAACTGAAAGACCTGTTGCTTTACACATGTATCTGTTTCCAGCAACTGCACCTACTGAGTAGAGTTTTCCTGTGAAAAACTACAAGAGAAATCAGTAGTTGTGGGCCTTGAGGAAAAGTACCTTTTTGTTTCAATAATAAATCATACGGCCCCTAATAACAATAATAATAATTTAAAAATTATTTATTTAGAAATGGTATTGCTCTTCTTTTACTGCAAAATCTTGCCCAGAAATAATTTCCTTATAGGAAAGATTGTCACCGGAATTAAAATAAAGCTTGAAAGATGGACAATAATACATGGACACGGGTATAAATCCTCAAAGCAACAGGTTTATAAAAAATTCAGAAAGTTGAAAGTTAACTAACGGCAGGAATTGGAGAAGCAGAGTGTCAAAGGTTAGAGGAAAAGTCCTTGATTAAATAAATTGTTTTAAAAGCAACACCAACCTTGCAAGAACTCATTTAATATTTAAGATCCACCTTGATGAGGGGCACAGAGACAGGTTTTTAAAGGGGGCCACAAGCAGACAAGTTAATAACCAAGTTTCAAAGCCTTCTGCAGCACTTGCTGAGCTCAGAGAGAGGTAAAAGTAGGTAAAAGCTGCCTTCTGGAGGCCCTGGGAGCCTCCTGCTCATCAACTTCAGCTCTCACTGCAACAATCTTTTACAGAAAACTCCTCTGCAAGGCATGGATAAACCCTAAGTGTATTTTACAATCTCAACACGAAGAAACCACCATCAAATTATAAAGTACCTATCACACTTTATCTGTGAAAGTCGTTCTGATAAATGGGGATGTAAATAAACAGACAAGGATATTCTCACCTCTGTCTCCTCTTCATCTACATACATTCCCCGGTTAAATCATCAGAGGTGGAGTTCAATAGATTGAAGCTGGACTGTTGATGAGTATTTTGGGGAAGGGGAAAGGGTTCTGATGGTTCTAAAAGCGTAGAGTTTTTAAAATACTGCAATTTTAACTCTTGGAAGAGTGCCATCCAATACTCAAGAGTGGCAGAGAGCGCTTATTGCCTTTTTTATATGCTATTACAAAACTTCTTGATTTTAAGCATTAGCCTGACTACTCCTAAGAGCCTCCAATTAAAGGTGTAACTTTAATAGGAGACCCCAGCAGGCTTTTCATGCCTTAAGTTCATTATTTCTGTTTCCTGCTTCACTCAAGTTTTTTATTTTAAAGTTCTGAAATTTTGAATTTTGCCATTCTTAGCAAACCTAAATCCCGTGTAAGCTAAGGGGATGGAAGAAACATCCCCAAATCTCTGGGCAGCTTTAGATCCCAATTCCTCCCTATCCATGCATGCTGAAGAAATAGCTACACAGTTATCATAAAAATTAGGTTCCTTACCATTTTCTGTAGAGTACGGTCAAGTTCAAGTTATTTTGTTCAACCACCACACCAAATGCTTCTTCCTTTCGGTAACTTTTTAAAAAAATAAAATAAAAAAACAAACCCCCTCACTTTGCCAGTGCCAGCTGGGGGGAAAACTCACGAGAACTTTTATGCTTCAGTAATCAAAGCCATGAGAACTGTACTTCATAAAAGCAGGAGTTAAGTCTCAGGCTGTAGCTGTTTGCCCCCTCTCTCCTTTCTCTCCCCGTTTTCTTTCAGTCAATGAGCCAGATTTTTCCAGTAGCCTTTAACTCGCCGGATTAACTGCCGTGGAAAAAGTGACTGGGAACTCGGAGCAGCGTCTAGCCCTCAACCCAGCACAGAATCAACTTTGTTGGAAGTGCTGAAGGACACCTAGCAAGCTGCTACTTGCGAAGTTCAGGACTAAATCCTCACAAAGCACAGGACTGCGCCATCTAGTTTAGCTGTTGGGAGCAGATGCCTCGGGATGCAGGGATTTAGCACTTGGGAACGCTCAGTGTCTTAAAGATTCGATTGTTAGCCTCTGGGTTTGTCGTTTGGGTTGTTTTTTGTTTTTTTTTTAATAAAATATCACTACTGAGATAATCCACATCTAGTGGATATGGGAAAATTTAGGCTACAATAGCACAGCGAACTTCCACATCTATCTTTGATTTACAAGATAAAAGCAACTTTTAAATTAAAGAGCCTTTCTGCTAACAGAGCTTATTATGCCAGAGACAGGAATGATTTTCCTAGAAAGTTGTCCCTGCGTGCACGCCTATTATCTTTGCTTTCCCCCTTCCACTAATGAGCATTTATCTAAAGAGCCTGTTAATCCTCTGATGTGTGCTTCTGGTCAGAGGTAACAGTTTGAATAAAACCACTAATCACTTATCACTAATCACTGATCATTAATCACACTTTTCCCGAGTGCTTTGCGACCTGTACAGCGCCCCTTAGGATTAAGGAGTCACCAATAAGGATTTCAGACACTTTTTAATAAAGATTTTCCAGCTTTTGATACCGACAGCCGCATTCACCACATGAAAGTTACAAAACACTGAGCGAGGGCTTCCAGCAATGAACACTTAGAATAAACCATACCCTTAGGTAAATGCACCTCCTACAGCAAAGTCCCCCCCAAATTAAGCTATATTTTTGCACTTCCAGCCCCGAATTTTCTTTCAGTCTCCTTTCTGGATTATTTCTGTATGACAGTGTCTCAGAAGAAAGTTTTCTTTCGCTACTATAAGATGACATACTGCTGCTTGTCTTGAAGGGCCCGGCAAGACAAGGCTGGTGCAAGACAGCAGGCAAGTATCTCTCTGAAAGCCCCGGGTCTCCAGGAAAGTCCAAACAAGGTGCTTCAAGGAAATTATTATGCTTCCCCTTCAGCTATAATTTCATCTCGCTAAGCATCATTTCTTACTGACACTATATGGAAAGATTCTAATCTTGCTGCTTAAGATACTCCTAGTATCGTTCTGGATTAAAAAAAAAAAAAGTCCCCAAACAAAACCATATGGATATTTCATTTTACTTTATTCCTACCCCCATCTTTGAACAACCTCTCTCTTTCCTATTGTAAAGCTTATATTAAGCCCTGGAGATGAAGGATCACTCACCATGCCTGGACATAAATAATAGAGGAGGCAGAGTTTAGCAAGTATTCCCCTTACACTCCCGAAGCTCTCAGCGTCCTGAAAACTTCGCTGGGGAGAGAGAGAGGCCCGTAAATGAGGCGAGGG
>VZTY01018238.1:0-32678 GCA_013400935.1 Turnix velox | reverse complement strand
GCGGAGGGAAGAGTCTCCTCGGGTCCCCCTCTCCCCCAGCCGCTCACCCCCGCGCTGCTGCCCCGCTCGGCGCCGTGCGGAGGAGCGCGGAGTTGGCCGCGCCGGGGGAGGGGGCGATGAGGTGCGGAGGCAGCTCCGCATTTTTAGGAACTTACCGCCCGGCGCGGTGCAGCGCGGCGGGGACGGGACCGGCGGCGCGGCCGGAGGAACCACGTTGGACTGAGGGACGGTTACAATACGTTCTATTTAGAGAAGCATTACATCACCCTCCGTGACGTCACGTGGGATTCCTGAACTTCTAAATCATTGCGGTCCGTGCCGGGTGAGGAGGGGGGAACGGGGCGGGGGAGTGTGAGAATATTAGCTGGCATGGTTTTGNCCCCCCCCCCCGCAACCTTCTCCGCAACGGGGACCGGCACCGCCCGGGTGGGGGTCGCAGTCCCGGGGAGAGGGCTCCCGGTGTCGGCTCCGCGTCCGCCGCGGGCGGAGATGGGGTTTAGTGCGGGGGGAAGGGAGTTGCCTCCTCCCCGTCCGTCTGAGCCCGAGCTCGGCGAAGGAGCGGCGGAGCGGCGGGAGCAGGGTCGGGGGAGCTGGTCCCCCACGGCCCGCGGAGGAGAAACAACCGCAGCGTGAGCCCCGCACTCAACTGGGACTCAGACCTGAATCCCCAAACTCTCTGCTCTTTTGTAGTTTGGGGTTTTTTTCCACTCAGAAAATGTCTAATCAATAAGGCAATGTCCAACAACCACCGTCCCGACCTTGCCTTGCCGGGGTCCGGCTTTGCCTGCTCAGGGGTGCCCGATCCACGCGTGTGCTCCCAGAGACGCTGGGGCAACACAGCGATGAAGACTTTTAAGTGCTGTAATCTGGTTTTTCGCCGCTTTTTCAGCGCTTAACACGCTCTGGGACGGTGATCAGCAACAAGTTCATTATTCCACCCTGTAACTACCTCCCCGTCTCCTTTCCTGGGTCTTCTCGTATTAATTAATTGCTCACTCTCAGCCGAACTCTTCTCAGCACTGCCTCTGGCACCTCACTGGCCACGCTAGACTTGCTCAGGAGGTATGATCGAAGATACACGTGATAATTAACTGGATTTAGCTACTGCTTCATGCCAGGAGGTATGACTTAATTTTGGTGCAGTGTTTTGGCACCTAAGGCTGGGGTGGCTCGTGGGGAAAACTCAGTGTTTCGAGGCAGGGTCTTAGAATCTGCAACCTAGTTCTCAGTGGTGCTCAATTAACAGAGAGCAATAGAACTTGTACTGCCAAAACCAGGAAATACTTAATAAATGACAATAATACAGCACTTTGCTCCAAATAATCCTAGCTTATACTAGGCTACTTAATAGTCTTCCTTAGCTTTTAACAATTCACTTTATGCAGGATACTAAGCAGATAGAAGGGGATCCCATCACTGATGATGGGTTTTGAACTCATTTAACTACTTAGGATAAAGCTCAGTGTTGCTATCACTGTAAGCCTTCGTTTTGTCAGTTATTATCCTGGGAAACTGCATCCCGAGTGCAAAGTGCCTTTGCCTCTGAACATCCTGAAATTATAAACTACAGAGACGACTGAATTAATAAATGCAGTTGCTCCTGTCACGCAGGAAGTGTTTTATCATAGAGAAAAACTGCAGGTTTTTAAGGTCACGACAAAAAAAAAGATTTAAGTGCAGGAAACAGCTCTGCATTGAGATTCCACCCCACAGTTTAGGTACTCACACCTTCTAGAGACACACAGCCAGGAATGGGGCTGATCAGTGGGGTTTTCCTGGGGCAGACACAGCATTTCTTTCGCCAGGTTTCTCAGTGAGAGCAAACTGGGACTGGCAATGGGGAACTGAGGCGACAGTCAAGGTTAGTAGGGCCTGGATCCCTCTGGTGCCCGTGTAGAATCAGTTGTGTCAAATATGACACCGATAGAAGCAAAGGGAAATGCAGAGTATTAGCCATATTTGCTGCTATCAGTCTGGCTTGGGAAAGATACCATAGGCCTCGTGTGATATGTCCATAAAAATGCACCCACTTTTGGTGTGCACTGTGCTTTAGTGAAATAAGTTCTGTTCCAAGTTCCTGACTTGAATGTTGTGTGTGCCCTTCTGCCCTGTTGTGCAAAAAACCCATGCGAAAAGCAAGGGAAGAGGAGCAGCACATTAGTCACATCTGGAACTTTACTTGCCACGTACCTGTTTGGACAGATCTCTGCCACTTGAAGAGACAGGCAGCTCACAGCAGCTCATGTGCATCTGCTGCTGGGAGGGTGCTGCTTTCAGGGCTGGTTACTTCGGTTTTGCTGACAGCGGAGCAGAGAGGTTCTGGATTCCTGAAATGAGTCTCACGTCCCGCAAGAAGACTCTTGACTCCTGAAATGAGCTGTAGCCCTGGCGAGGAATGAGTACAGAGTAAAACCAGGGGTTCTTCTCAGGTTCAATATCACATTGTCACGTATCGTTGCTTTCCCCTGTGTCTGCCTTCTGCTTCACTTGTTACTCTCAGCTCCTCATCCACGGGAGCTCTCTCCACGTCGTCCAGGTCCTTCCCTGCCTATTTCTGCTTTCCTCTTGCCTGTCGCCACCCCCACCCCACTATCCTGAGGCAACTGCTCTGATCTCTGAATGGGGATGTGAAAAGGAGCACTGAGACATTCAGCTTTGTATTGTTCTACCCCCAGCGCGGTGCCTGCCGGCTGAGCAGTTCTCAGAGGAGAAAATGTCAATCCCCCAGCCCGAGGACACCCACCAGAGAGGGGACACCGAGGAAACGTAATTGCCCGAGTTCTTTCTTGATGCAAACTGCGGGGTGATGACAGGACAAGAGGAACTCCCCTGCCTGCAAAGTTGCTGCTTTCCAGCTGAGCTGATGTCTGCTGCCTGTTGTCATTGTGAAGAACAACTCTTAAATATGGACTCCTATAAAGGTGGTTTAGATTAACATATTTTCCTCAGCAAATGAGGAATGTACACAGAGTCAGTTAGCACAGCTCAGCTGACAAGCCGTAACTTGAGAACGTGCTCTATATGGGGGACAAATTTAGGCAAATCTTAAAGGCTCACCAAAGGCACCTCCTGTGACAGCGAGATGATCATTCTATAGAAAGTCAAGATCCTTCTCCAAAAGCATCAGATATTCACAGGAAAAAAATAGAAAGGGAAAAGAAGAGGGAAAGAAGAGGGAGAGGGAAAGAGAAAGGAAAAAGGAAAGGGAAAGAGAGAGGGAAAGGGAGAGGGAGAGGAAAAAAGAAAGAGAAAGGATAAAGGAAAGAGAAAGGGAAAGGGAGAGGGAAAGGGAAAAGAAGAGGGAAAGAGAAAGGGAAAAGGAAAGAGAAAGGAAAAAGGAAAGAGAAAGGAAAAGGGAGAGGGAACGAGAAAAGGAAAGGGAAAGGAAGTTTAAAAAGAAAAAGAAAAGCCTTGAGATATCCGGGATAATGGCAGGCAAGGGAGCTTACCTTCTCTGGAACGACTGACTTTCAGAAGCAGCTTTCCAAAATACTCCTGCCTAGAACAGGCACCTGGTATGGAAAACTCCATTCTGAATGGCTCAAAGCTTGGCAACATTTTTAAACAACTGAAGAAACCTACAAAGAAAAGTACAGAGTAATCATGACCATGAGAAATTAACTACTTGTTTTATTCATTATGATGTTTCGTAACTAATTTAAAGGTAGAAAGTCAGATGGAGCTTTTCAGGTTTTATATTCAGGCTTTTGAAAAGCTGCAAAATTCCTCCTTAAATACTTTTTCTGTATTATACCTTGTAATAAATATTTTTCCTGATAGGTCTTTGTCATTTTTAGTCTTTAATTATAAAACCCAAAAATGAAGAACACCTTCTTTACAGCAGTAGCTTAATTGCTATGAAAACGACTCAGACTTTTGCAGTGAAATGAGTTAAAATGACATTTGGTTTGATTGATAATAAAAGACAGAGGTGCTGTTTCAGCAAACACCTCAAATCTTTGTCATATCATTAAAATCAATGGGAACTAAAGATATTAAAATAATTATAGGAGTTTCATGTCTCAAATATCAGTCTCAGGGAGACACTATTGCTGTCACATAAAATTAATATTTACTGCTGGCTCAGTTGAATATTTTACATACCCATTCTCCCTCTAACATCATTAACCACATGTTTAACTAAGCTGCTGCCAGTGTTGAGTGTTACTCTCAGCTTTGGCACTTGCTATTACCTCCTTCCAAGTACTTTTCAGCCATGTCTTTTAGTCTGATCAAATAGTAATTTATTCACCTCCTTTACACTTCTAAACACTTCAGATCTCCACATTTATCATGTGAAACTACCTGCTAAAAAGGAAAACAAAGTCATTCAGCACTCTTGTCTGTAAAGATCTATGCTAGTCACACTGAAGTGAAGCTTTAGAAATAAAATGGTAAGGGGAAGAATTGATTTCGAGATCTTAGCATGTGCTTTAATCCATAGTGGCAGTAAAATGTGTTTTTAAAGGTGGTAAAAATTATACAATTTAATGTATAATAATCCTAGTGATATCTTAAGCAAATGCAAATCTGGTGGTTTTATGCAACACTCGATCCCATAATTATGACATCTCTGTTCAGATCTCGTCTCTACTTTTTTTAATTACAGACTGAAAGGGATATGAGCAGAGGGAACCAAGTATTCTCTAAGGTTTCAGGGGCTCACTAGGAAGTACCAGATTAGTCTTAAAGCCAAGAAAGAAATTGGAGAATAAGCAGAGTTAAACAGAAGTTAAGTAGTATCCAACATTTTTTAAAACTTCAATTAGCTGAGATTTAAATGGTAAGCAATGTTCCTGTTCAGACTTGTCATTTCTCCAGTGGGCTGGAGAGGAAAAGAAGTGTGATAGAGCACAAGGATGTGAAACAGTCCTGTGGGATACCAAGCAAGTTAAGGTGCATATTTCTTTGCTCTAAGTAAATCTCCTCATTTGTGATGGTGATGTCTAATAACATTCCTCTATGTTAAGCAGGTGACATAAAATAAAGAATGTCAGTAGGAGCCTGAGCAAGGTGAAACAATTCTCTGAAGAGAAGGCAAATGTGCCCTTTTTCTTTTACATCTCTCTATAGGATGGGTTTACATGGGATTTACATTTGGTCCTACAACAGTATAAATTGCCACAGTTCTCTCTTTTCTAGAAATTAAGATGCCTCCTGGTTTTGACAACATGGAATTGATATCTCAACTCTCTCCTATTTCTGAGTGATGCCCCAGGCTCTGACACTCCTACAGCTAGTGCTTCACACTGAGAATGGATCTAACAAGGGATTCACTTTCTCTTTGACAGCATTTCTCTGCAAACTGACTTGAATTTGGTTGAACCAAACAGGAGCTATTTGTGTTTTGCCACATCCAAGGATGCTATTTCTTTTCCATTTACTGGAAGGTTACTGGTGAGCATCAGATCACTTAATGCCAAACTCCCCTGGCTGAACTAAACTGTCAAGAGTCTGTAGGACAAAACCAATCATCACTACAGAGAAACAATGGAGGTGGTGCTGCCAGGAGGCTCTTTCTAGGCCCACAGGCTTTTAACCATAGTTTGCAATATGCTGATCAGGGACATCTAACTGAGCTTTAAGTAATGCTTAAAATGATGGCTTTTAGCTCCTCCCAAGCTACCTAAAGTCAGGTTTATTCCATGTTTCTCCTTACTCTTGGTAAGCTTAAAAGGAGTCATGGGTCATGTTTGTGCCTTATGAAAAGAAGGGGCTGGAGAACATTGAGGTACAGTCCTTCCTGCAGACAAGACTCTGAAGAAAAACCCACAAATTCTTCTACAAATTTTGATCTGCATCATTTGGTCACATCACTGAATATTGACAGACTAGAATAGCATCACAGCTCTATTTATGGATAAAAATTATGGGGTCATGTGACAAAAAGAGCTTAAAGATATTGCAGTGTGATTAACTCTTACTTAATAGACTCTCTTACCAGTTCTCTTTTGGGGGATGCCAAGAATGTCAGAGATGTTTAAGTTGCCCCTTTCTCCTTTTACATGTGTTATGAAGATGGCTCATCCACACCTTCATATGACTCACTTGGAGGTTTTTGCTGACTGAAACAGAAGGAGAGAGAATATTTTGCATGAGAATCCACAGGTACTCTATTTCCAATGCTGTTCCTACCTCTGATCAGACCAAGAAATGGGGACAAATACATGAACTGCCCTAACTGAGAAGTTCCATGGAAACCCAAGTTATGAAAATCAAGGCCAAAAGTGTCGACTGTTTGGGGACTCATGTTCTAGCCCATAGGTGAGGGCTGCAGAGGGGTGATGGTGGAGCTTCCCCACAGCTGTTGGTTTTGTGGCCCCTTTTAAAGTCCTTTGCACACTCTGCTTGCAGGCTTTGTGCAGGGTGACTCAAGTTCCTGCCTGATTTTCTTGCTGGAAAGCTGAGAAGGAGTTGAGGAGGAATAACTCCAGCAGCTCCCATAAAATTGCAAGTTTTGTAGCTGTGAGAGTGCAGGAGGAGAAGAGAGTTTGCTGCCATGTAGCACTGCCAGCATTTTCACACCAGCATCAGTAAAGAATCATAGAATAGTTTGGTTGGAAGGGACCTTAAAGATCATCTAGTTCCAACCCCCCTGCTATAGGCAGGGACACCTCCCACTTGGTTTAAGGATTTGGTTCAGCCCTATCAGGAAGAACTGAAAAGCCACTGAGAGAAAAGCCAAGGGTTAAAATACTTTTCTCAACAAGAGAATGACTAAAAATCAGTAAAATAAAAATCAATCTGTGCTACTAAACCTCATCTGCCACCAAGAACTTACATAATATACTGCTGACATCATGACTATATAAATTACACGGTACTTTCACATGTGACACAGAGATTATATTACCAGTGTATGAAAAAAAACCCAAAACCTTTTAACTTCCGATTTTTTAATTTAGGTAGAACTACTGCAGCATGAATTATAAAATTAGCTGCACATACCTAAACAACCACAGCAGTTTGAGGGGTTTTTTATTACTTTTATCCCAACAGGTGCAAAAACATTCATTGAATTGCAAGCTTTTAGATGCACAAAATCACCTTTGGAAAGGGTACAGCTTTGCTTTTGTGCCTGTAACACAGAATGTGTCATGGGTTTTATTTTAGCTGAAGCACAGAATCAGGTCTGTTGCGTTTTGGTGCCGTAAATCCATGGGTAAAATCCCGCCTTCTCTGAAGTCAACAGGAAAACTCCCATGGATTCAGTGGGGCCAACATTTCAGCCCGTGTCTGCAATCAATCATTAAAATGCAGCAGGGTCCAATGAGTGACTACACTGGAAAGAAATTACAGCAAAATACTTGGAGCAGTTTGCAAATATTTTGGAGACTGGGGCATTAATGCCTCTCCTAGTTACTCCTAGGAAAACATTTACAAAACTTGTACATGTACATAGGTGAGTTCCAGACTGATTTTTTTTTTTTTGAAGCATGTTCTGCAATTGACACTGAAAAATACATCTGTTTTAACATTTTCTCCGTGATTCACTTTGTTACTTTTGCAAGTTTCTTCTACACGTTTTGCTCTTTGGTTGAAAGGGAGAAACATTCAAATATTCAGGCTAGATATAAGAAAGAAATTCTTTATGGTGAGGGTGGTGAGACACTGGAATGGGTTGCCCAGAGAGGTTGTGGATACCCCCTCAATCCCTGGAGGTCTTTAAGGCCAGGCTGGATGAGGCACTGAGCAACCTGGTTTAGTGGGAGGTGCCCTTGCCTATGCCAGGGGGGTTGGAACTACATGATCTTCAAGGTCCCTTCCAACCCAAACTATTCTATGATTCCATCTTCACTTCTAAAATGGAGACATCTATTGATCTTAGATGATAATTCAAGAAAACAAGATGGATAAATATTTGCAGGACTCTTATTTTGTCTTGAAATGCATAAAGTCTGTCTCCAAACTTCAGCATAGTAGCATGAAAAAGAAGAAATGACATCTGAAAGTGACATGAAATTGAGAAGTAGGAGTAGAGACACAATACATGGTGTGCACCCTTATTTCCTCTTCTCCTCCCACTCCTCTCATAGATCATGACATGGACCAAGCAACACAACCTATGCTCCAAAGGCAGTTATATTTGCAATGCAATACCTGAAAGAAACATATTTAAGAGCCTGTCCAGGATTTCTAAACTGCAAGGTACATGAAGTGCAGTGAAAGATCCAAAGAGAGGGTTTTTTCTTACATATCTCACAATGTTATAAATAAGGCACTTACTGAAACATAGCTGAACTTCAGTAAATAGCAGCACTAGCAACCAAATGGATATGTTATGTAAATAAACAAGGAATTCCAATTAAGACTTACTTGATACAGAATGGTAAACTAATTCCTTCTTTTGAAAGTGATGTGTTTCATTCATAAGAGCAACAACAAAAGAAAATTCCTGGTATATTTGTCATCATAAAATTCTCTGAAGGAATTAGAAGGAAGTATGACTGGTTGGGGTGCTCTGCTGTATGAGCAAATAGCAGGGAAGCATAGAAATTAAATCTCATCCTTCTGGCTCAATAAAAGCCAGAAGGCAATTTTACTTCCATAACCACCATATAACCCTGGCACTGGGTACCCACAGTCCCCACATTTATCACTGGAATGAATGAAGAGAACTCAGATTGGGGACCAAACCAACTTTTTTTGTAGTCTGTGCTGCTAGAAAAGATGAATGCACTTAAACATCCAGGATGGATTACCTATCTCCTTCCTTTAAGCAAAGAGCATCACTAAAAATCATTCAACTACAGCAAGGTTGACTAGAAATGCCTTTAAGTAATACAGGTGCATCATGGAAAAAAAAAAAGGAGCACTTGTTTTTCTGAAGCTGTAATTCTAAATGATTTCAAGCATTGTTTTAGTAGTGAAGATAAATAGCTCATGGCAGGAGAGATAACTGACACAACTCTTGCCAGAAGATCTGATGACAGCATAAGGCAGCATGAAATAAACAGTGCTGTAAAGATCACAGGGAGTGGAAATTAAATGGCCAGACAATGATAGAGCTGGTTTTCTTCAGGAAAAATACCTGTGAAAACACAGAGATGTGACAGCATCCTTGTGTGCAGAAGAGTAGAACAAAAGAGTAATTGCAACTTATGGAGACATCAGTTTGTCTCTGGAAAGCCTAAAGAGATGGCAAAAACCCATCTGGAATCAGAAAAAAAACTTGAAATCCTAGACTTAGTGATTCTCTTACAAATTGTACTATTATTTGCTGACTCGGTGTTTACATCCCAGGACACACAGGAGACACCAGGTAAGAGGATGAGAGATGGTGAAGAAGCACTGTGAGTTAATAAAAGATACACATGGATAAATGCTGAAGCCATTAATGACTCAGGAATATTACAAAAAGAAAGTCTGTTTAGAAGTCTCTTGCTGTCTAATATTTCTAGAAGAGAATGACTCTGGAGATGAGTGGTTTTGGAACAAGGAGCTGAGTATTTCTGAATACAGAAATACTTGGCAGCATTGGGCTTGAAAGCAGAGCAGAAAACAGCCAGCTGTAGTATGTGGGGGACATTTTCAGGGAACCAGAGAAGAAATACAACTGATCAGAGCTTATGGAGATATTATTAGATACTTGGTTGTACCAAAGTCCCCTTCTTTAGAGATGCTGAATGCTACCATCTGATTATAGTTTTGTTTACCATACCTAGAGAAATACATGAAAATTTTTTGCACTTTCTAGCTGAATTTTTTTTCACTGTATATAAGAAGTAGCTTATACTTCATTAGAACATTGTTTAAAAAATAATTCTAAACCCTGAAGTATCCCAAGTAGTTAAATCTGAAAAAAAAGTTTGTTTTAAAGATTTCTGTAAACTGGAGGAAAGCATCTCTAATATCTTGTTTCACACCAGCACTTCAAATCTACTATCTCATCATGCAGAATTATATTTTTTTTTAAATGTGCAGTATTTTTTTAAGTGTTTATAGACTGTGCCTGCACAGACAGAGCCCTTATGGGGTAATGCAAACTCAGTGCCAAGCCTCCTATCAGAGATATTAACACAACTGATTACACTGGTGGAGTGAAGCTACTATTTTTATCTCACCTGAGATAAGGCACATAGGATCTGAATTGCTGTTTGAAAAGCAAGGAAAACATTTAAATTAAAAAAAAAAAAAGAAAAAAAGAAAGGAAAAGAAGAACTTTGTTTTAAAGACCCAGAAAGGGAGAGAAAATTGGTTTAGGCACATCCTCTGTCCCCACAGCAGTCCAGAAGGTAGACCAAGCATCTCATTTGGCTCTGCAGCTACACGTGGAGCTGCCAATGGCCTAGGGCACCACAGCTGAACTACCTTCTATCTTAAAGCAGTTATTAAAACCCCTTAATTCCCTTATCCAACAGAGCATTCAAGGCACATTTGCCAAAGACAACTATTACTAGCCCCCCAGCACCATTCCTGTTCCTGCAGCCAGTGCTCCAAGAGCTCCAGGTCCCAGATCCTGCAGGGAGGCACCACCAAAGCCTGGCAGCTCTGAAAAAATTAAAGTTAGGGCCTTGAAAGATTTGTGACCCATAATTGCTTTCCTTTATCTTTGGTGCCTCCCTGTGTGGCAAGCATTAGCTTACATATGTGTCTAAAGCCCAAGCCAGAAATGTTTGTTGCACTGAATTTTTGACACAAGGATGGGGCTTAACCTTTACAAAACCTGCATTTTTCCAAGATATATTTTTCCTGTTGTTTCAGAGCTTCAGATCAGAAGCAGGGATTGAGTTTCTCCACTGCTGCCATTTCTGAGATGGAAGATGAAGACATGCAGAAGTCTGTACAGCCCAACATGAAGCAGACAGGCATTGGATTGGCACATGACCCCTTGTGATACTCAGATCGCTGCTGGCATCCCTCCCTGCTGCCAAACCCAATGTTGAAAAGCAAAGTTCTGGCTCCTCTAAAAACAGCGGTAAATTTTCTTGTGGTTTGTGTGGATTGGGATAAGATTTCAGCCCTGAGCTGGATGACTGGAATTCTCACTGACCAACCTCAGCTGCTGACTTCAACCACACAAACCTGCAGGCAACGGTCTCATTCCTCAGCTCCTGGTAGGGGTGACACAAGGCAGACTTTTCAGTCAAAAGACCTTAGCTTTATTGCAGCCTTCAGAGCAAAAATGTAGCTCCCTACTTTTGCACTGGGCTTTCCTAAGTTAATTTCTTCAAAGACTGGGAAGAGAAATTAAATAAACAGATGTCTTAGATATAAATGTCAAAATAAACCACACAAAGAAAACTGTAAGGGCAGAGTAGTATCTGATAGTTATGTGGTGCTGGTTTTTGATTTGAAGTATGTAAATGAAGACCCCTTTTAATTGCTGATATATTCAGAAATTTCAGTCTAGTTAAAAGAATTGCTGTTTTTAAGCTGAAATGTTAATTTCAGAGCCTCAACTACAGAAGTCAGAGTAGGTGTAATGATTTCAGCAAGGCTGTGACTACTACCCTAGTGCATGTACTGAAGGCTCTGTCTATCATTAGATAACTTGCTAAAGTGGATCTTGGAGACTGGCCTTCATCTAGGATAGAGAAGAGTGAAAAATTTGAGAATTAAAATACTAATTTTTTCCTTTCATAAATAAAATCTACTGTGTTTTCAGCAGATGCTTCACCTCAATGTGATTTGACAACCCAGAAGATGATCCCTCCCCAGCTCCTGCAGTAAAGCTGTACAACATACATGATTTATCACCAGGTTATTAGGGAATGTCTCTAATAGGTGCTTCTTCCCATTTTCAAGATACAGGTTAAGACTCAGGCTCTGTTTCATCTCCAGTGGTAACAAGTTCTGTAGCTCCAGGCCTTCTGTTAAGAACCCTTGTGCTGTTCCCCACCAGTTACATCACCCCCGTTCATCCCAATTACACATGCCACGGCTGATGTACTGCTTTAATAATTTGTTTTATTTGTGCACTGATTAAAAATTTCTAGATCAAACATTTAATGAAAAGCTCTCCAGCCTGACAGGTTTGCTGCTGAATGCAGTTCATTTACAGCTCAGACCTTATAATAACCAGAGCAAGTGTTGGAAAAGCTGTTCATGCCAAATGCTCAGCAACTGACACATATAATCTTATATCTTTTCATTCAGACTTTCTTTAAGAAAAAAAAAAGTCTAAGACCTAATTATATTGGTTGTAACTGTTCTGAAATGAATGGTGGCAGGAACTAATACTTGTTTATTTTCTTTCCTGACAAGTGCTCTGAATAAAACCAGTTTCTAGACATGATGGAATGACTTTTCCTATGACTCAGACACATTCAACGAAATAAGGTTTGAAGAAACTGGAGCTTGTTTTCTGTTGAACAATAGTCATTGAAAATACCCAGAACTTTTAAGCATTTACACCATTTAGAAATGTCAGGCTCAAAACTACAGAGGGAGGCCAAAAAGTCTCCGGCAAGCAAACTCTCACCCCCTCACTTTTTCAGCTGAGTGAGATATTGTACTTATTCACTTGGGCTCATTTCAATCTAATGAATTTCTCTTCTCAGTTTGATTTTCTATTTCGTTTTTAATTTACAGGTGCCACTTAAAGTAAACAGCCCTATTTCCAATTGGAAGCACATTTAATATCCTTCACAACTCCAGGGCAAACTAGAGATTTGAAATATACTACCCACTAATATAGGAAAAGGCACATAAAAACTTCAGGCTTATTTCCACGATGCAAAGCTCAAACCAGCACACTTTCTGCAAGCTGCTTCACTCCCACTACTTAGTTATTTCAGTTTGTCTATGAGCGAGACACTTAGTTTGGCTCTTTTTTAAAGTGAAGTTATATTTAAGCTTTGTTATTTTAAGTACTTTAAAAGAAACTAAATATCAGTAAATGTTATCTGAAAATTTGGTAATCTGAAAAGTGAGATGCATCTGGCAATTTAAGTACAGCAAAAGTATGACAAGCTGCTCAGAACTAACCTGTTAGAGACTTCTGTCAATATTTCTCCCTCATCTCTACTAATGAAAGTGCATTTCCTGATCTGGGGAAAGCACTCAGGCTGACAACTGGATTCCTGCAGTTTTAATTAAAGCCACTTGGCCTTTCCCCTCTCGGCCTTTCACCTTGTGTTCAAAATGTGCAAGGTACATAAACCTCAACGTGCCCTGATCTCCTTGTGTGTTCTTCTACACGCTACCCACGGCTCATTTGCTCCAGCACCGAGCTCCCACCTCCAGTATTGGACACGAACAGCATCTTTCTGAGCCCGGTGCTCCACTCCACAATCACAGCCCAATTTTGGGATGGGCAGGAAGCCCCGGCAATACTTCTCCTTGGTAGCTAGAAGCTGATAAAGCTGTCTCTTTGTGTTTGGCTTCGCAGAGGGTTGCGGTGAGATAAGTCTCAAACAGGACGGGAGGAAAGCGGGGCGATGTGCGTCTCATTCCCGGCCATTCCTCATCGGAGGGCTCCCTCTAGAGGGGCCCGGGACCGCTGCCGCTGCCCGACCCACCGCGCACTGCAACTTCCTCGCACCTCCGCTCCCCGCAGCTCCGCTCCTCCGCTCCTTCGCAACTCTGCACCTCCGCTTCCCGCACCTCCGCAACTTCTCTCCCCCGCACCTCCGCTTCCCCTCGCCTCTGCTCCCCCGCACCTCTGCTCCCCGCACACCGCCGCTCTCTGCACACTCTCACTCCACACACCGCGGCTCCTGCTCCTCCGCTCCCCACAGAATCACAGAATGCCAGGGACTGGAAAAGACCTCAAGAGATCATCTAGTCCCATCTCTCTGCTGGAGCAGGAACACCCAGATCAGGTCACACGTGAAGGCGTCCAGGTGGGGCTTGAATGTCATGGAATCAGAGAATAGTTTGGGTTGGAAGGGACCTTAAAGATCATCAAGTTCCAACCCCCCTGCCATAGGCAGGGACACCTCCCTCTAGACCAGGCTGCTCAGTGCCTTGTTCAGTCTGGCCTTAAACACCTTCAGAGAGGGGACATCCACAACCTCTTTGGGCAGCCTATTACAGTGTTTCACATCTACTTATACTCATCTACTTTTACTCCCCTGTGCAAGGGAAATATCCCACTAGCATTAAAGAACTTAGTATGTCTGTAGAGAGGGCCACAGGTCCTACCTCTGCCTTGAAATCACACATAAGCTGGGTCTTCTGCCTCTTACAGGGATGTACTGGCTCAGGTAGAACATAATTCTGATGTGTGTTTCCTCCTGCTTTAGTAATCATCTGCACTGCACCTGAAGCTAGTCAAAAACATAGATATTTGGACCAAATTTGTCACCTTGAATTTAGAAGCTGACTATCTTGGACCAGTGGATCCTGTATGTAAGGAAAACCATAGTTTGGGGTACTCCAAAGACCTTTTCAGTAGCTTTGATGAAAATAAAAAAACAAAGCCTCAAAAATAAGCTTAAAGGGTCCTAACTTATTTTCTTATCTGTGCTCAATTAAACAAGTGTAGTTACTTTATAGATTACATTTTTTAATGCCAGAGTTTTATTATATGTTGTCCAGCTTCCAGAGAACAAAGGAGTGTGTTTATAGAGCTCTTACTTGTCATTAGTGTCACCCAGTTAAACAAGGCACCTCTGTTTCAGAAGTGCCAAAGTTGTCAGGCTTCTTTTTTGGTTTGGTTTTTTTTTCAGAATTAGTTTCAGTGATGGACTCCTTGAGCCACAGTTTCTTTAAAAAGTAGCATAAAAATGTGTTACTACTCTAGACCTGCTATTCTAACCAACTGTATCAGGTGGCAGGCTCAGCCACAGTGCCAGAGCTCAGAAAATGCTTCCTCTATTATATTTCCAGTTAATTATACTTGTACTTTTCAATAACTTCGTGTCATAAAATCATGGCATATAGTCGATTCGGATTAGCTTTATCCTACCAGGTTATGACAGACTTTCAGCCTAGTCATTAATCTGTCGTCATAAGTTTTGGAATCACATAGATGGGGGAGCCAGCCCTATTTAAATTGGGAAGGAATACTTTTTTTATGGGTTCTACATTTAATTAGAATTCCAATAAAAGTGACACATCCATTTGAGGCAGGCTTAATATGCTGAGTTTTAACTTTTCTCCTGAAGAGAAATGTCTGCAAAGAAAAGCATACTTTCTCCAGACATAACAACCTTCTTGGCCTTTTCCAAGGAAACACAGAGCCCAGGGTAAAGGCTCCAGAGAGGTGATTTTGCCCCTCTATTCAGCACTGGTGAGACCCCACCTGGAGTACTGGAGCCCTCAACACAAGAAGGGCATTGAGCTGTTGGAGCGGGTCCAGAGGAGGGCCATGAAGATGGTCAAAGGGCTGGAGCAACTGCCCTGTGAAGACAGGCTGAGGGAGTTGGGGTTGTTCAGCCTGGAGAAGAGAAGGCTCAGAGGGGACCACATAGTGACTTATCAGTACCTGAGGGGGTCCTACAGAAAGGCAGGGGAAGGAATTTTTAACATGATATCAGATGAGAGGACTAGAAACAACAGATGTAAATTGGAAGGGGGTAGATTTAGACTTGACATAAGAAAGAAATTCTTTACAGTGAGGGTGGTGAAACACTGGAACAGGTTGCCCAGAGAAGTTGTGGATGCCCCTCTCTGGAGGTGTTCAAGACCAGGCTGGACAAGGCACTGAGCAGCCTGATCTAATGGGAGGTGTCCCTGCCCATGGCAGGGGGGTTGGAACTCGATGATCTTTAAAGTCCCTTCCAACCCAAACTATTCTATGATTGTTGAACCACTTGAGTCTTATCACTCCTCCTTGTTAGTTTACTTACTTCCTGTTGCATTGGCAGTGTAAAAGTGCGTCGAGTTTCATGGTGTCTGAGCTGTGTTAGGTGTTACCTGTGCTGCTTCTGCTGTGTAAAGAACATGAGAGCCTGTGATAGATTTCTTCATGACCAACACATCATAGTTTCCACTCTCTTGCCCTATCACATGGATCTCAGAGAGCCCCTGGCTGATGCTGCTGCATCACTACTACCCAAGACTCTCCCTGCAGATGAAGGTGAGGAAGAAGGTGGTGAGGATGCATTTGGATGACAAAGGGCAGAGGCAGAAGAGGCAAGCTACAGTCACAGAAATTATATTCAGGCAAGCTCTGCACCTATCTGCTTCCACAAGCCACTAGAACTCCCACAACCCATTTCCTTCTTCTTCAAATGAAGACGTGAGTTGGTTTCCAAGCCGGTCAACCACATCCTGCTGAGAAGGTTTTGATCCCTGCCAGGAGTCAAGGAAACAGCTTTTCACGGACAGTCTATCAGCTCCCACAACATTTTCTTATTTTCCTGGCTGAGACAACAAATAGGCTTTCTGTCTAAAGACTTTCAGCTCAACCAGTCTCAATGCATGAAAGGCCAATGCCAGACTCACCGTCTGACTAGCAGACCTTCAGTCCCTTGGACGGAAGGAGGCAACCTATCAGCATCACCAGCCTCAGCCAGCCTGATAAATTTTAATTTACATGGGCCAAAGTAACCTATAAACCCACTACATTTTTAAACAATTCTAATAGGATGGATAACATTTGCTGCTTTATGGCAGCTAGTATTTTTTCCTATTTAAACATACTCCTGCTTGAAAAAAAATAGCCCTGCTAAAAGTTACTTTTAATTTTGTAACACACTACATTAAGAGCAAGATTTAATACCTGAAAACTGTTTATGTACACTTTAAAAATATTCCGAATCAATGAGCTCTCCTTAAACTCCAATGAGATAAAAGGTGCTATTCTTTAGGTATATGTACTTAAGGAAACTTCTGAGGTCAGCTCACCTTATAAATATGTTGCAAAGTCATGCACTACATTAAATATTTACATTATTTTCAGTCTCTGCAATTGAGCAAGTTCTGATATTTACATTTCTCTTGACTGAAAGCACTTTCAGACTCTGTTGTACATTAAAAAAAAAAAAGTTTGTCTAAATTTGTGCTGAGAATTGAAGTTAGCTCAGAGGAGCAGGAAGAATCTTTACTTCATTTGCAAAATGAAAAACATAGGAGACAGTTGAAAATAAAAGCAAGAAAATTTGTTTCCTTGTTGAAATCATGGAACAGAGGACATCCATCATTGGGGTCAGTTTTTGAAGAAAAGGCACCCACTTTCAAAGGCATGAGAAGACACAGAGGCTCCATGGGGCGTGATGCTCATCAAATTAATCCTTCAAAAATTACTGTGACAGTGGCTGGGCACTGAGTGGACATTTCCAGAAGTCCTTCTGAGGGCAGAAATTACTTTACAAAACTCCTAGATATCCTGCCTGTGGTGCACAGGTCAAGTCCCTCTTCTTCCCTCTTCTCTTTGCCTCTTCTTGCCTCTTCTTCCCTCTTCTCTTCTCCTTCCCTCTTCTCTCCTCCTTCCCTCTTCTCTTTCCTTCTCTCTTCTCCTTCCTTCTTCTCTCCTCCTTCCCTCTTTTCCTTCCCTCTTCTCTTTCCTTCTTCTCTCTCCTCCTTCCTTCTTCTCTCCTCCTTCCCTCTTTTCCTTCCCTCTTCTCCTTCCCTCTTTTCTTCTCCTTCCCTCTTCTCTCCTCCTTTCCTCTTCTCCTTCCCTCTTCTCTTCTCCTTCCCTATTTCTTCTCCTTCCTTCTTCTCTTTGCCTCTCCTCTTCTCTTTCCCTCTTCTCCTTCCCTCTTCTCTTCTCCTTTCCTCTTCCCTCTTCTCTCTTCTCCTTTCTTTCCTCTTCTCTTCTCCTTGGCCCGGGGCCAATCTGCCCTGGTGGGAAATTCCTTCCTGACCCCAGCCAGAACTGGCGATCTGCTACTCCCTGAGCATGTGAGCAACACCCGGCTCCTCCTGCCACAGCCTGCTCCTGCCTCCCAGGACACACCAGCCCTGCCCTTCCCTTTTCTTTGCTCCACCTGCAGCCACCTCAAGGGCTTCCAAGAGGAGCAAAGTGCACAAAGGACATCCTATTTCTTACAGCTAGAACCCCTGACTCTGCAGGGGACAAGAATGGCAAGCTCTGCAATGCCCGTTAAGTGCCAGCTTGGTTCTGCCACCACTATCCAGCCAAAAAAACCTGAAATCTTCATGCACATTCAGTGCTTGGTGAACCTCAGATGAGCTTTGTACGTTGTCCCATTTGGGAGCTGGAATTGCAGTTGAAAACCTTCAGCAGCCTTGTTCAGCCTCAAGTCTTACCCTCTCCAAGATGCAATATTTACCTACTTCTGCTTCATTTTGTGAGAAGGCGTTCAGATCTTATCTAAAATCCTAGAAAAAAAAACTTATAAAAATATTTCAACTCATGAAAGAATAGGGAAGGTGTTATTCTTGTCATTTTGTGTGGCTTAATCATACTTACCTGGGTCAAAACATTCAGCGTCCTTTGGTTTAACCTGAATGAAAAATAAATTTAAAAGCCTTTTGCCTCAAGACACATGTATTCCACTGGGGCTTTTTTTGTTCTTTCCCTACACTGAACTGATATCTATTGAAGCTCCCTCTGCTACCAACTTCTTAAAAATATTCTAGCAGACATGCTGATTTTAGCCTGGTGTTCCCCATTGGCAGTAATTACTGAGTAACCTTCAGAAGCCCATCTGAACCCCAGTGAGAGCTGCTGGTTAATCAGCAGCATGCTGGGGGGGAAGATGTCTCAAAGCCATCTCTGCTAAAGAGCTACATAGAAACCCAGAAGATTGCAGTCTCAATCACCCAACAGATATACATGTAATCAAAGAAACAGAACAAGGTCAGGAAAATACAGCTCTGGAGGAACTGTGGGGGGGTAATGACAAGCTTTTGGCACTAAGGAGAGTGGCTTTTATGTGCATTATCAGGCAAAAAGAGTTACAGCCCAAACTGTAACCTGACTTTCACAACCAAACAAGTAAAGAGTGTAGCTTCAAACAGCTTCAAAACCACGGGTTATAAGGCTATCCTATGCTGCAATGAAAATAGCTAGAAATGCTTTAATACTTCATGATCAAAGTCAGGAAACCTTCCTGCTCTGCCCTACTCTATCCTCCAACACTATATTACACCTGTATGTAGCTGTTTCTGTATGTATCCCAACCCAACAGCCTTAAATATCCGTTTTTGTTTGGAACTGAATATTCTTCTAATCAGTTATTTGTGCTGTTTTTGTTAGTGTGATTTATTTGCTTGCAAAATGTAAGACTTCTCAACAGATTGTAGGAACTTTTGACTCATCAGGAGGCTTTTCCTCTTACAAAAAAGCTCAGGTGAGTTGTGCAGCTCTGCCTGGACCTCACAGGCCCAAATGCTTTATTGAGAGTCACATTTTCATAGAATCATAGAATGGTTTGGATTGGAAGGGACCTTAAAGATCATCCAGTTCCAACCCCCTGTCATAAGCAGGGACACCTCCCACTACACCAGGTTGCTCAATGCCTCCTCCAGCCTGACCTTAAACACTTCCAGAGAGGCGGTATCTACGACCTCTCTGGGCAATTTCAACCCAAATATAAAAATCTTCCCAGTGCTAGAATCAAGGCGTGGCCTCACATTTCTATGAGCATCCAACCGGCTGGCGGATGCAAGCAAGCCCATCAGCACAATTTGCTCCTTACCAAAGTCAACAAAAGTTTTTGAAGAAATAGCAAACATCCTTCTGCCATATTAATCTGATTTTTATTTAGTGCTACTCTTTTAAAATCCTAACCACCTAATTTGAAACTGTGGTCACGTACTTAACTTTTTTTCAAATTCAGATTTTAAAAATTTTTCTTAAATAATTACAAAAAAGAAATACATATTTATCGCTGGAGGCTTTTTTAAGAGAAACCAAGTCCTGGAGGAGTCTTCTCCTTACCCCATGGAAACATATTCTGTTAAGCCATAAACTCAGGACCAGTATAAGCACTTTTACAGCTCCAGAGAGAGCATCCTCTCCATTTCTATTTATTCAGTTTTGCCAAATTAATAATGAGTTCATTCAGTCTGAGAAACTGATTTGGATTTGAATAGCAAGAAAATTTGTTTTCCTTTTCCAAGCTATAAATAAAAAGTCTGAGGAGCTTGGTCATGCTAGCTCTAAAATTCTCAAGGATTGAATGATCATAAATAATAAACTGATCATTTGTTGGTAAAATTTCTTTAAAATAAATCAGTTTAAAATGAATATTTTTTTTTTATCACTTAGCATCCAGGACATTTCACAGACTTTTTTTATTTTTGGCAGATGAGATTGTTTTCAGAAAGCTAATTTGCTTCACTTTTATGTGAATTTGTCTTTTCATCCAAAGGGATTTCTACCCAACAAGTCACTAGGAAAAAGCATTCCAAAAATTAAGAGACATCCTTAACTATACTTATATAACTATACTTACTTAACTATAATGACAAATAGGACTTTTCCTCAAGTTTTAAAATGACAGTTCTACCTTCCCTTTATATATGAAAATCAAGTATTCTGTTTAGCACAAAGAAACTTTAGAAGAAGCACAAAAACAGTGTTCAACTGTAAATCAACATATATGAATATTTACCTATCTAAACTCCAGCTTTCTTAGGAAAAAGAACTAGTACATACAAAGGCAAACTAGGATGAATGTTACTTATTAAAACTGTGGTCTTCTGAAGATTACAATCTTTTATTTAAACCAACGAGCTGTGCTTATTACAGCTGAGCTCTTTGGGAATAAAGGTATTTCTCTGAGCATTGCTATATCCGTTTCTGTGGTTCTTTATACTTTAGCTTGGAATTTTGAAGGCTGGTGGTGATTTTGAAGGTTGATCACGATACAAGGTTTTCCTCTATTATGAGCTATTATGTAAACCTAGCTTGAATAAGCTACATAATTTTGCCAAATGATTCCTGAACCCGAGCCAATAATCTGATTAAAGAGAGCAAGAACTCACTTTTTATATTTAAAAAGTGTGTTTGGAAAAACTCCACTGGTCATTCAGATTTCATTAACGTCCAAGTTAATAATTCACATTCTGTCCATTATGTTAGATTTTGTCTTCAGGAAAAATTCCCCTCCCCTGCTATGTTCAAACTTGGGAAAAAGTTACTCAAAATTACTCTATATGCTCAGAAACAAGTAAAGAAAATTATATAGTAGGTCCCTTCCTTACATAGCTACAAATGCAATGACTCTCATCTAGAAGGCAACGTAGCAACAGCTCTCAGATGAGAGCAATAATATAAGAGTGAATTAAAAAAAAAAAAAAAAGAAGACCAATAAGACAGCAGAACAGAGCAGGAACTGGAGAAAATAGCTTTCTTACCTAACATGTACCCAAAGCATGACCAGCTATGCTGAACTGAATTCTGCACACTGTTAAGGGGAGCAATGATGATTCATAGAAAGATAATACACTGAGCTATCTCCAACTGAGTCCGTAGCAGATCTTAACAGATGGGACAGATCTCCCAGCGTGCTCCCCTGCCAGCATCCATTACCTCTCTTGTAAATACCGAGCCAAAACATTACTCAGTGCGTGACCTGTCCATTCACAGAAGTCATATGCTCCTTTGAGGAGACCCAGGGAGAAGAAGCAGGAGGGGAGGCAGATTTTACGTAAGTTCGTGGTTTGGTTTTTTTTTTTTTTAATGCTGTCTACAGTTTCCTCTGCCCTCAATCCCAAAATGCATTGCTTCTGTGTTCCACTTCTTCAGAGTGGAAGAACCATAGCCTTAAAAATACACATTGCCTCTTGAGACAAACAGACTTCACTTCAATGAATAAGATAAAAATCCAAAGAGCTCAAATAATAAAAAAATTCCAATTATTTATATCTATCTCCAAAGTCTCAGACTGGTTTATCCCCAAGGTTTCCTTGCTCTTACGCATCTCCATCAGCAGTACCTTGTGCTGAAAGTCGTTGAATAAGGGAACAGATCCAGTTTATCCCATCTAACTCATGTCAAGAGCAGGGCAATATTCTTTCTCCCCATCTTTGAGCTTTGTTGGTAGATGCATTACAGTAGAAAAGCAAACCAAGATTGTCTTGATTTTTCTAACACAAGATGACTGAGATCTAGGTGACAGAGAGAACCAACACATTTCTTTGAATAAAAATATGGTAGCCCTTAAAAAAAAAAGGAGTTCTTTGTTTATTTTTGTTGGTTACATCACAAAAATCCAAGACCCTATTTCCGTGGAGGAAAGAAATCAAGTGATCTTCAGCCATCACTTCTGAGGGCAGGCTAGACTTGAAATGGATAACATGTAGTTTGAGTCTTGCCATTTTTTTCACTTGTCCATTCCCTGCCCAAACACTCAAAGTCAAATGCATCCATATAATCTACTTATAAATGCTTCCAGACTTCCAGACAATGCAAAATGATATTCATACTCAGCTTTGGCAGCCTTTTTCAGAGACACTGCATAAAGTTGTCCAAAATGTGCTGATCAGCACACATTTTTCATATTCAAATCTGAGCAATTTCACATCAAATATTTCTTACAGGTCTAATTTTAGAAAAATTCCTGAAGCCTATTATAGTGTAACCAAATCTAAGGTGAATTAATATGACCCAGTAAAGTACAAAAAGCCTGTATTGATATTGAAAAGCCTAGATATTAGAGGTCCAGCTCTTAGAAGTCCTGCTTCCCATCAGCCTTTGTGATTCTTCCAAAAATGACAGTAGGATCAATAGTCAAAATTTAGGAGGTGTGTTTTTAAAATAAGCTAATGTGTGAAAAAATAGAGAAACAATAGATGCCTGAAACATCCAGATGAAGCATTCATGTTTAAGTAGCATGTTTGAGATCTTCCAACTGTAAAAAATTTGTGTTGTGCTGCCTTTATTCCCACAAAGGATGCAATGTAACACAAGAGTAAGCCATCAAGAATGTGGTTTCATTGGGAATTAGTACTAGAACTTATATGATTTGGATCTAACAACGTGATTAGAAACACCAAATGATGATGAGTTGACAATGTCATAAGGCACAAACCACTGAATCAGTCATGAGCAGTTTTCAAAGATATTCCCTCCCCATCCTTTCTCTTAAAATTTCTGGTTATGAAATAAATATTAAAATAAAATTTAAAATTAAGTCCAAGATCACCTTCATACTGCTGTCAAGGCAAGCAGACAGTGTTTCACTGGAAATTGTTTTATGACAGAGAGGCATAGATATTTTGCAATGACTGTTTTACAAAGAGATGAAGAGTAAATCCAATCTTCATAAAACTGAAGAAACCATTGACAGATCTTTTCCTATAAGAAGTCAGGGAAATATTCCTGAATGGAATTGAAACAGGCTGCCCAGAGAGGTTGTGGAGTCTCCTTCTCTGGAGATATTCAAAATCCACCTGGATGCCTTCCTGTGTGACCTGATCTGGGTGTTCCTGCTCTGGCAGAGGGATGGGAGTAGATGATCTCTTGAGGTCCCTTCCTATCCCTGACATTCAGTGATTGTGTGAATGGAGGACAAACTAGATGTAGTCAGGGTACTGCACAAAATGATAAAGATTTCATAAGACCTAACAGAAGTCTTGAGAAAGGTTCCTTTAAATCTAGAAAATTATTTTCCTATGAAGACTGCAGTCTTCATATGGATGGCTGAGACAAGAAACACAATGATATATTAGAAGAGCAGGAAAAAGAAATATTTCTTTGAAAGTATTCACTCTGCAAACCATCTGATGTCTTAGTCCTAAGACAATGCCCTAATAAAGTAAATTAAAAGGCTGAGAGAAAAAAGAATGAAGTGAGGAAAAGCTAACAACCCCCAAAGGAAGGAAAGGAAAAAGAATGAGCAAAATGTCTATGTAAACTTTCAAA
The DNA here is from genome assembly GCA_013400935.1 of Turnix velox. NCBI lineage: Eukaryota > Metazoa > Chordata > Aves > Charadriiformes > Turnicidae > Turnix > Turnix velox. The sequence continues at coordinate 9,010 of VZTY01018238.1, read as the reverse complement.
ATGAAGAAAAGTTTCACAGTGAGACTGTCATGAGTTTCAACTTGCTATTTGGAATGATGAGGGCATTAGTGAGTAGCAGATTTGAAGAAAATACTTTTTCCATACAATGTAATTACTAAATTATTACATACTGTCCACACTCAATAAAAAGATCAAAATTAAAGAGTCTATAGGATTTACCTAGAAAGAGACACTAGATAGATGCACACAGCCAGGAAAGCATGAACTGGTCTGAACTGGTATTGGGGGAACAGATGACTTTAGAAGGTCCTTTCCAACTCAATGCATTCTATGATTCTATGACTTTAAAATATCACAGGGCAAACTGGTCACCTTTATCTCAGCTAAGTGTGAATGTGGATAATTAGATCTATGGCAAAGAAACAGAATGAATCCAACTGAAACAACAAATTTAAATGAATATGTGTATAAGCCTGGGGGAAGTAAAGGTTTAACATGCACACCCTTACCTCTAATATCTGTAAACATTTTGAATTTCTGGAGTCTCTTTGAATTTACTTCATGTCATAAAAAATGACTAACAGATAGATGAAATGTGTATATATACATATGGAGATATAAATATATATCTCCATAAATGACAATCATATTCTGTCTCATACATATGAAGATTCATAGAAGGGTTTCTTTAAGCTTCAGAAGGAAATCACTGATGGAATTGTACAGGGGTCCCCATGTTTGAATCTCCAGGTTGAATTCACTGCAGCATAATTGTTTCATTGTTATATTTTCCCCTTTGTTCTTTCCAGAGAAAAAAAATCAAAACATCTCTATGAGTCAGAAGAAATTGTATACACAAAGGGAAAAAGTAGCCCAGTTCAGTCAAAGAGTTACAACCCAAATCCATTACTGACAATATTTTAGGTCAAGAATTACTTCTCCAAGAGTGTCTTTGGTAGTTTTTGGGCTAATGGGAAGAAAGTTACAACACAGGACACACTGAAGAGTGGGTTTTGTACTTCACAGAAATGTAGAGGATGTTTGCTCAGTATTTATGCTCACAAGAAATGGTAATATTCTCCCTCCACTACAGAAATCAGTTAATCATGACAAGATAAATCAATCAAAGATCTGCAGATCTGAGTCACTGAGAGCAGCTGGTGTTTAGCAGCCTATGTGTTAGATACCAAGGAAACCCTTAAAAACAGGAAATATCAAACGTAACTCAAGAGAGTAGAACTGTTGTGAATTTGTACTTTTCTGATTTGTTCAATGATTTGCAGATGTCCTCCAAAACCTATGGCCAAGTTAGAAGAAGTTAGGCAGATTTAGTCTTTAAAATGGAGCTAACCCATCAGTCACTTCCAGCAGACCCAAGCTAAAATGCTATAAAATTTTTTATGCCAGGTAAGACAAATGAGCTTCTAAGAAGTTTCAATTTTGTCCTGAAAGAAATCTGCATCCTAAAATCTACTGGTAAATGAAGTGGTAAAGCATCTGTTATTATTTTTAGAATTTCACTAACTAATTACATTACAGTACATCAGCCAAATTCAGACCTGCAGCCAAATTCTGCTCTGCTACATTGTTGGAGATCTGAAATAGCTGACCTGCTTTCGGGGAAAATTTAAGCTGATTCCACTGAGATCAGAATTTGGCCTCTAAAATGAGCAAGCACAACTCTTCATCAGCCCAATTTGGTCCTGTGCTGCTGGAAAGGTTATTTTGTCTGCAGAAATTGTAGAATGATGTTGAAGAGAATCATCAAACACCACAGGTATCAAGAAAATTCTCATCATTAGCACTCAGGAGAGCTGTTAATCCTTAGAGGATCTGAGTAAATATACACATAAATGACAAAGGAGCTTGTTCTTTTCCCTTTCTAGAAATGTTACCAACAAAGTTCCTGCTTTAGGAGAGGGAATTGGTGTGTTATTCCAGTATTAAGCACTGGGAACAAAAATTCCCTTCAGGAATGGGATTTATTTACTTTACTTCAGCTGCACAGAATATGTTCACCTCACATTCTGGAAAAAAATAGAACAAAAAAACCAACAAAACATTTAAAGATATTTTATTTTATTTTAATTAGAGATATGTGGACAAGCATGAAGATCTGCAAATCCAGATCTTTTCTTCCTCCACTCTCCTCACAGCAAGAAAACTTTTTAAAATAAAAAACCCCATAATTTTGTAATTAACAACTAAATAGGAAAGCAGTAACCTCAATGTTTTACTTTGCAAATGAGCAGCTGCTGACCTAAAACAACCTTTACTAAAACATCTGAGAGAACAGTGTACTGAATGAGAGCCGAGTTCAGCACTACATTTGCACATGACACCATTAAAAAACTTAATTTACAGAAAATTCAACATTCTTCCTCTCTCTAGAGTAAGTTCCTCCTTCCAGCTCAGGAGGTTTATGGACTAGTTGTTGTGAGAAATAGGAAAACTATTATGAAGTCTCTTAGGCAGTAAATAAAAGAACAATCAAGGAATTTTTGGAAGAGAGCCCACTATCCGTGGGCAGGCAGATTTAAAAATAATTCCCTAAAGACTACTGGGTTCTAAATTGACAGTTTTAATTAAAGAGAGGGACCCAGACATTGCTCTGGACAGCCAAGTCACTTCAATGAGGTCAAAAAAAGCAAACAAAAGGTAAGAGGGCACCAAAAAGGAAGGGAGGGAGAAATGTTGCCATGTGAATGATGCCATTATTTATATCAGGAGTTCACTATGAACACCATCTCAGTAAAGATACTGCAAATTTAGATGGAATTAATAACTGGAAGCTAAAAAGGATATGAATAATGACCTTGTAGAAAGAGAACCTGAAAAATGGTGGAGTTGCCTGCTTCAAAGAGAAAACTAACTACAAGCCATCACAAGCAAATACCAGAAAAGAATTATAAGGACATTAATTTACATTATGTATAACTATGTTGGCAATCAGTGAACAAAAAAAGTAGTAAAATGTAAAACCACTGCAGTGGAACTTTGTCCACACACAACTCATCTGCAGAACCTTCTGGAGCCAAATACACAGGGAGGAAACAGATAAATTCAAGACAAAAATGTTATAGAAATATTTTAAAGCACAAATGCTTCATTGCTACTCCAAAGAACACAGTACAAGTCCCAGTTCAAAACTTCCTGAAGCCAATGGAATGCTTTTCCATTCGTCTTTAGCTCAGATGATCCTATTGTTATGAATTCCCATGATTTGAGAGAGAGGATATAAATCCCAATTTTAAAAGAATACAAATGCAGTTTCTGTGTTATTATTATTTCAAAAGTCCTCATCTTTGTTTCTCCCTTGGGGCAGATAATGGAAACGGTATAAAAAGAAACATAATGAAAATGAAATTTGGAAATAAAATTTACCAGAAAAAGAAGCAATATCAAATAACAGCACTCCCAAAATTGAATACAGTTATGGAAAGCTGCCATCTGAAGAGCTGACTTGTTCACATCCATTACTCAGAAATCACTTCGAAGATGGCAGATGCCTAAATGTGTGATACTCAATACTTCACAGAAATCTACAGTAGACTCAGATACATGTAAGAAGTATTTCAGCTGTTTAAACAATCTGTTTTGCAGAAAAGCTTTTGATGTTTTGGCTGGTAGTTTTCCTGAAATATGGGAAAAGAACTAAAATGCAGTAACACCATTAGTGACAACGGTACTTGGAGGCACCTGAAACAAAATCAGACTGGTAAAATTAATACACACAGGCAGATAAGAACTGGACTAGGAAATAAAATAAATACAATTATGCAACTCAATTCACACAGCAACTGGACCAAATCCTTCATTATTTCTAATACTTGCAGCATCATCTCCCAGTGAGATGGTTGTGTGAAAACTGTCTTCATGGGAACTGGAATTTATTTGTACCTCAGTGACTAATAGCACAATCATTGCTCCTTTGTGCTTGTAGGAAGCATCATGTGAGACTTTCTCCCCAGTGCTGATCAGGCAAGAGAGCCAGGTGGAGAAAGACAGCAGGTGGAACAAAGCAGCAAACATCATGAAGAAATAGGAAGTGGAAGAAACTGTGAAGATACAAGGGGAACAGCAACATAAGCAAAAGACTTTAAAAATAAGAGAAACAAATACAATACCTACAGATAAAGCAACATTTCCACTTAGAAGCCATTTTTTGAAGTCAGAGAGATTTCCTTGGCCCATAGACCTAGCGCTCACCTTACCCCAAGGGCTGTGCTCTACAGCTGCAGGGCCCCTGAAGCTTGCTTAACAAAATTTTGCAACAACACTAATTACTTTGCAACTTTTTCAACAAGTACTGAAACAATTTCTGCTACTGGAGTTGTTCCCCACCCTTGTTTTTTTTCCTAGCTCATTATTCAGAGACAGAAAAAGATAAAATTGTTCAAAAACACAAATTAAAAATAGTCACAGAAGAAAGAACGCATATTTAAAACTTGGTGAATAGAAATAAATCTGGATTATGGGAGGGAAAGAAGTCTTGAAAAAAGCAAAATACTGGAGAAAAAAAGGACAAAGTACTGTGGAAACCAAAAGTAATATCAAAAATGACACAAGAAAAACTGTATAGGCAACAATGATTGAATTAACAAATATTGTAGTTACTGAAGTCTGAGATAATCCTGAATCTAAGGTGACTCCATAAATTTTCTATCTTAAGAAAATGTTTTAAAATTGATTTGATGACATTTAAAAGATGTTTTCAATCAATACAGGCTACCTTGCCATTACAGAGGCAAGAAGAAGCAGCCCAAGTTATTGCATCCCAGATGAAGCATCCCAAGTTACTGCAGCTTCTGTCCTACTCTCCAGGTGCAGAACTGCTGGGGGACAGTTGGGACACCTCAGCCCTGAGCATGAGGCATCTCACTGGGGATGGGAATGGGCTTTGTCTGGAACAGGATGTTTGCCCACAGGTGGGGGTCAGGATCAGTGGAGCCTGTGTCCTGGCAGGAGTCACAGGGCTTTTCCAGACCTTCAGCAATGGCTTGAAAAACAACTTACTTCTCTTGTCTTTCCTGGTCTTCTTCCCACCCCAGAGATGAAGCGGTTGCCTGTGCAAGGCAGACTCAGAGCAGGCCACTGCACTAGAAAGAAGAAATGGTCCATGATCCTTGCAGAAGGAGGAGTAAAGAGGAGGAAGCTCCACACTCATGAAAATGGGGAACAGAAGTTGAGGAAAGAGAAAGCTCCTTGTAACCCTTGCCAAACCTTCAGATCTCTAATTGAGGGCTCCACTTAAAACATGACTGACTCCATTCAGTCCATTCCCAATGCAAAACCAGAATGCAAAATGTTGTAGTAGCCACCCCACGAAAAGGTCTGTGAAAACCTTCATAACTGTTCCCAATTCCTCTTCCCTTCTCCACTCTCCTTTACCTCCTCCAATATTTCTCAACCACCACTGTAAGACTGAGTCATTGTGCTGCTGTGAATCTTTGAGCCAGCCCTGGGACCAGGTCCAGCAGCAGCTGCTCTCACACGATGCTCAACCTGAATCATTAAGCTCTGCCAGACACGAGCCACAAGGGTATCTGGGCACACAGATCCCCACTGCTCCTGCTTGTCAGAGACTTTATTAGCCCAGGCAAAGTGCCAGACCTTGGTAGACCCACGGGTCTGTGGGGTGAAAAGCATCAAGGAGTGGGAGCATTACATGCTTTTCCAGTTTTTCCATTAATTGAGGTTAAATTGAATTTGCCAAAGGGGTGACTTGAGCTGGTTTTCCTTTTTGGTTATTTTCTGTCTAAACAAGCTGACTTAACTCAGCACCTGTTATAATTCTTTCTGTAATAGGTTAGAATACAGAATTCATGGATTATCACTGAGAAGTGTTGTGTCAGTATTTCCACTTGCTGCTCTGGTACCTGGTTCAGACCTGCTTTTGATCAGACTGGTAGCCTAGTTTAAACTGTTCCAGGTAAGTGGATGATTGCACTTTGTTTATCCTCTCTCGTACTTCTATCTACCTTTGTCTAGTTAGCTGGACAATTCTGCTTACTTTCTTATTCAGTAGTCATAAAGACAGATCTGGTTTCTTTTCAACTTTTAAGAGATATTCCTGCTCTAACTGACAACCAGTCACCATGTACAGTCACAAAGTGGCATCACACAAGCTTTCTTAACAACACTATCCCAAGATTGTTCCATGACAGTGACTTTCAAGAGAAAAAGAGAGTCTAGTCTTCTGACTTTGCTGAGACTTGTAAAAGAGCAATTACTGGATGGAACAACTGTCAGCTGAGAAATAGAACTACAGAAGCATATGACATGCTATCCATATGGACAGTAATTGTTTTATTCCTGAGATTAATTCAAATTAAGATATGTTCCCAGGACAGACATAAACTGGTGATCTAAAGTTGAAAAGCTTTGGACCTTATAGAAATGGTGCATCATTTTGCTGCCCAAATAACAAACTATACGTTGGAGATGTCTCTGACTTATGGAGGAAGCTTAGCAGCATGTTCTCAACAAATACAAAATGTAGCTAATAGGAATGCACAATCCATCTCCTTGCTGTAATTCAGATTTTACAAGCATTTCAGAACAATTCTCTCTGTATTCAATGGAATCAAAGAAGGTATATTTTTTCCTGGGAAACCAGAGATCTCATTATATTAGTTTTGTTTTCCTAAGCACATACTCCTGCCATCTGATATTTTGCTATTAGTAGCTTCCAGAGTTATCCTAGAAAGGTAATTGAAAATCCTTCAAAAATCTTCTTTCTTTTTAATATGTAAAGGGTGTCCTGTCACAATTTGCTAAAGAAAACAGTAATTTAAATAATCTTAAGTTTTCCCTATCGATCTTGCTTTGTAGCTGAGATGATTCAACAAATATTATTATCCCTCTATATCACAATTATTGCTTTTCACACAATCTGCAATCCTGCTTCTGAGATTTTGCAGTTGTTTTCCTCCAGATGTCTGCAAGAACTATATGTTATTGTAACACTGCATAAAATCAAATTCAGTAATAAAAAAGGAAGTGGGGAGGGAGAGTGAAGGAAAGAGAGCAGATCAATCCTGCTAACCCATTGATTTATTAGCATATAATACTGAGAACCTTCTTTAAAAAGCAGGTCTGGTTTTGATAATTTTGCCTAGAAAAGAAATTTGACATATAGGGATACACTTTCAAAGCCCTACACAAAGTTTTAACAACACGATTCCCATTGACATTAATGAGTCACGTGGCTGAAACATTGCACTGGGCTTTGAAAATATACCCTACAGCCTTTCAAGCCTGCTTTTGGGAAACCAGAGTACTGCCTTCCTATGTAACCTCTTGGTGCAAGTCCAGATTACAACTATGGGCTCTTCATCACCCTCTGCAGAAAGTGCCCTCTCTCCCATGCTGTGTGAAGATGGAGGCTGGAGAAGTGTTCAGTGGGCAAACGAGGGGTTGCTGCAGTGACAACCTTGCTGCCATAATTGGAAACGGCTTCCACAATGGTTTTAATTATGATGAGATCCTGCCTGACATCCAGGTGTCATCCAGAGGGACCTTGACAGGCTTCAGAGGTGGGCCCATGCCAACCTCATGAAGTTCAACAAGGCCAAGTGCAAGGTCCTGGTTCAGGGCTATCCCAAGCACAAATACAGGCTGGGTGGAGAGTGGCTTGAGTGCAGCCCTGAAAAGAAGGATTTGGGGGTGTCAGTTGATGACAAACTCAACATGAGCTGCCAGTGTGCACTTGCTGCCAAGAAGGCCAACTAAATCCTGGGTTGCATCAAGAAAAGTATGACCAGCAGGTCAAGAGAGGTGATTTTGCCCCTCTACTCTGTTCTGGTGAGGCCCCACCTGGAGGTTTGTGTCCAGTTCTGGAGTCCTCAACACAAGAAGGACATTGAGCTGTTGGAGCAGGTCCAGAGAAGGGCCATGATCAATGGGCTGGAACAACTGCCTTATGAAGACAGGCTGAAGGAGTTGGGGTTGTTCAGCTTGGTGAAGAGAAGGCTCAGAGGAGACCCCATAGTAGCTTCTCAATACCTGAAGGGGGCTACAGAAAGGCAGGGGTAGGACTTTTTAATAGGATATGTGATGGAAGGACTAGAAATAATGTAGAGAAGACAGGAAAAAAATGTACTTGAAACTTGCAAATTCAAGCACAAACAAAAAACTTGCTACTTTGCTTTACAGAGTGGACAACACTGCAACAGAGATGTAGCAAATCTGTTTAAATATTTTGAGGAGAGTCAAAGACTTTGCCCAAAGTCACAATTTTGTAACAATTCTAAAGCCTTGTGTAATAAAATGTTTCATTTAGATGTTTCCAACACAAGAAAAAAAATTTCAAAATTGTAGATGTTCCTAAGAGGCATTTATCCTGCCGGTTCTGAAATAGCATAGCAAACTTAATAAGTTTGTGAGAGTAACAAGGACATCATATTTAGCTGAGAAAGTAGAGAGAACACAGAAAACTTGGACTTTATAATCTGATGAAAGTTGCAACACATGCTCCTGGTGAACAGTCCTCACACCTCTTTCCAGAATCATTAACAAATTTCAGAGTATTTTTCTCATTTCTAGAGTCCCCTAAATGAACAAACAGCAGTAGATGCAATTAAGAGAAGTGTTTATTGAGTAAGGCTTCCCACTATAAAATTTAATTAATAATATTATGTCACAGGATTAATCCAAGGATCGTGTTACTGAATATCTCAGTGCAAATCAAGTTACAGCACTAATAATGCTTGGAAGTAATAGCACAAAGCAAGCAAAGAAAATTGCTCCATTTCTAGAGATGGCCAGCCCTGAGCTTTATCTTTCTTTTCTAAAATCCTGTGTTGTTTCATCCTTCCTTTGAGATGTTGGCTTGATCTCAACTGCAGTCCAAGTAGTAGTTCATAGATCTCTCCAAATCCTTGGGAAAAGGAAATCTCACCTTGTGAGCACCTAAAACCATCTCTGCAAGATGAACATCCAGCATGTTGCATCCATGAGGAACTATAGTGAGCAAGCAGAGGCTGACAGCAACTGCAATAGTTGTGCTGACTTCAGATATCCACATCCTAGAATCATAGGATAGTTT
>VZTY01018237.1:0-39677 GCA_013400935.1 Turnix velox | reverse complement strand
CATGTGTTAATGTCAGGCTGAGCTGAAATATTTTGCACAGTGGATATTTGCAAAGTTGCTTCCTGAACAAATAAAAGAATCAGCTGGATTGTTCTAGAAAAGAAAGATAAATAGCAAGATACAGCAGAGCAATTTATTTCATCCCTTGATTTCCTTAATCGGTTTTTAGAATCTCCTGTATCCCTCCATTATTACATGCCAAACAAGAGAAATATAAAGCAGGAAATGTTATTTATTTTCCTTTGATGTAACTGAATAAATTAAGGTTTTGAAAAGTGCCCTAGAGTTGCTATTAATATGGGTTTTTATATGTCACTGCTAATAAAACAGCAGTAAGTATTTCTTGATCAGAATAATCTGACTGAAGTATTTACATTGGTCACTGGCCTTTACACTTTGTGATTTAGAATGGTAAAGAGATTAAGTTTTAATTCCTGTTAAAGGAACATTTTCCACCAAGAGAATACATAACTCAGAGTTTTAAAGGCTTCCATCTATTTCCAAGCCTGGAAATCTTATTTTTTCTTTTACTACATCTTTAGTGATATAATGGGACTTGCTTTGAGCAGGAGGTTGGACTTGATGGCCTCAAAGGGACTCAAAGGGGTTGAAGATTATTATGGGAGCAATGACAGAGACCTTACACAGCAACTTTGATCCATATGTGAAGATAAACTGCCATTGAAAGAGATTTATGTTTACTTTCTTACATTTAAAGCTCAGTTTAGCTCAATTTAAAGCTAGAAGTGGATACTAATCATTAGAGATATTTAAATAAAATATTATTTAAATATTTAAATTTAGATATTTAAATAATTAAAATAATTACTCTGTGCTGTGTGTCTGAAATGTATACACACAGTGTGTATATGTCTATAGAGGTAGATATAAACCCCAAATATTTAAGTTGGAAGGGGACTCCCACTACATCAGGCTGCTCAGTGGCTTGTCCAGCCTGGCCTTAAACACCTCCAGGGACTGAGGGGGCATCCACAACCTCTCTGGGCAACCTCTTCCAGTGTTTCACCACCCTCACTGTAAAGAATTTCTTTCTTATGTCAAGTCTGAATCTCCCCTCTTCTAATTTACATCCATTATTTCTGGTCCTCACATCACATATCTTATTAAAAAGTCCTACCCCTGCCTTTCTGTACCACCCTTCAGGTACTGAGAAGCTACTATGAGGTCTCCCCTGAGCCTTCTCTTCACCAAACCCTATTCCATATAGTTAGATGCTGTCCAAGCTAGATGCTCTTGAACATAAAGTTTGCTTCTTCCAATTCTTTATCTCTTTTCAGGCCAACTCTAAATTTGCAAGTCAGAACTAGCAGAGGCATCTGCCAAGTAAAGATTTTTTTCCAACTGATAAACCAGTTCAGCTGATTTGACAGGAAATTCAGCATGTTAGAGGCAAAGATGATGCAGCACTTAATGAAGGGAAGGTTTTCAGAAAGCTGCTATTGCTATTGGTAAGGAATACTGTAGTGAATCTATCCCATGAACTTCAGAAGCACTATGTACTCCTGTTTGCATGTCTCTGGTTAAGAAGAACCACATGGCACATCTGCTATGCTTGATATCAAACCACAGAAAGTTTGATAAGTGTAATGAGCAACAAGAAAAAAAAATAAGGAGTTCTTCAAATTGCCCTAGACACTTATCTCAACCACTGAAATACATTGCCATTCAGTGTAAATAAATGCCTTGTACAATTTATATTGTATGAAAGAGTTTCATAGCCTTTTTAATCTTTTGCTGGAGTTTTCTGTGTTTGTGTGAAGAGATGAAAGATGAGGGAAGATGGGGAAGAGGAGAAGAATGCCAAATATACCACCAGATTAAGGATTAGGAGCATAGCCATAAGAAAAACACGGAGACAGCTATGGATTTGCTATCCTCTGATTCTGTTTTGGGTGAGCAAATTATCTGTTCTGCTATTGGACTCTTGATATGAGGGATCTGGAGTTCTGCATGTCTTCTTCAAATACACTGGAATGCATTCATTACCATTTTCTCATCCTAGGTACAACTGGCCTCGTCCCAAATTAAATAATCAATTGGGTCAGCAACAATTTATATCAAAAATTAAACCAGCAAAACCTAACGGTGTCCCTGTCCAAAGGGGTTAGAACACTGTTTACATAGTTTTCTAGCTTGTTTCCTCCCTTATATGCAGTTTCCCATTTTTAAGCTCTATTTTTTGGATTCAAAAAACTCTATGCAAAATACAAAAAGCATATCTGACAACTGGCTGATGTAAAAAAAAATCAGTGAATTTTTATTGAATTATTATAACGACTTCAATCAGGTGTTATTAACTGATAGTATTTCCCCTCCAAATACTGAATATCAAAAGATGCAAAAATTCACAACTAAGAATGAAGAGGTATTCTTCCCTTCTGGAGAACTGTATGTTGAAGCTGTCTCAAGTCTCTTGGGAGTAAACCTCTTCATTCCAAGTGCTCCAGGTTCCCCCAGGCTGCCCTAAAAGAGCATCTTTCAGCAGACAAATTAAATTCTTGAAGAAATAGATGGATCAAGAACATTCTCCTTGGTAAAGGAGACTTAACTGCAGTAATAGCACTGACAGTAATTAATGACAAAGGGCACAGAATTATTTTTCAAGTACAAGTTTCAGCTGTAGCTTTCCTAAAACCCTTTGAACCTATGGAGAAGATTTCTGTGTTTGGTAGTTGATTAAAAGATTTTCCTTAATTTCTCTGGATATCTTACTGGAATGACTTCATGGAGTTACAACTAAAAAAATAAAAATACAATAGGTTGCTATTTGTCCAGAAAGCATTACTTGGATTTTTTACAAACTATTAAACTGATTTTTTTAATTACAAAAGTTTCAACTCAAATTTAACATAAATCCAACAAAATGGTTTTGGAGTTTTGCATTTTTTTATTTTTTTTTAAATTTCAGGATTTTATCTTTATTTCAACCATCCTGCCTATGGACAGAAAGGTATTAAAAGCTGTTTATTTCTTTTCCAGCTTTTTGCATTTGTGAAGTTACAAAATATCTCCCATGTGTGAGAATGGATTGGGTAGATAACAAACTGCATGCTGCCCTTTAACTTTCAAAATCTTGAGGAAAAAACCAAATTCTTTTCAAGACCAGCCAGTCTTTTGTTTTATTACTTTTCTGCAAAAGATTCCTGCTAAAAAGAACTTTATATATAAGTTGAGTTTCCATAAGAATGTTGAATTTACACTACTCACTTTAATGTGAAACAAATGAGAGGAGATACACCTGAAGGAGTTTCACAGTGAATATTTATTTTTATTTAGCTTTTGTGATTCAGGAGAGTGGTAAACTGAACTCTCATGGGATTTTTATATATATATGGATGGATTTTATGGAAGCAGAAATCCATATCTGAGTCATTTAGAGAAAATGCATGGCAAGCAACAGAGCTCTTCTGTGTTTCATTTATAATGAGAAAAATATATAGAGAGATAACATTAATGAAGATACTTTTAGTGGGGGGGAGTTTACCTGCTGATCACCAGATATTCATGGGACTCATTTCTCAGTTGCTCTTGGAGACTTCTTGGTAGAGATACATCAAACGTTCTGTCAGCAGATGGTTATAGAAAGTGTTTTTACAAATTCATGAAAATCTGTAATAAAATGATTTTTCTCACCTTCATTTCCTATGGAAAATTCTAAGCAGTGATAATTTGGAGATCTGGAGTATTTTTTCCATGGATTCACCTTTCAGCACAGCTCTTCAGGGCTATTCAGTTTTTGCTTCAAGGAAAAATGGAGATTTGGGGATTTTATCAGCAATAAAACCTATTCTTAACTGATCTGAATGAATGAAAACATCCAGGCAGCAAATGAAAGGTATAAATATCTTAGTAAATTTCCTTAACACGTTGTGAATGGCACTGACATTAATAACAGATATTTGAACTTCCTTTCTGAAAGATTACAAGGTGGTAATCAGAATTAGGAGCTCTCATTCACAACTGGAATACCACAAAGCTGTTCCAGTGTAGTGATATCTCCACTGCAGGTTTAACTATTGTTACATGAAAGCACTGTCCAATTTTGCCAAGTTTGTAGTAGGATTCCTATTGCAAGAGATGGGGCTCCCTTTATTCTTTCAGGAGAATTTCAGACCACAGGAATGAGGTTTTGTCTCAGCTTATCACAGGAAATGCAAATTAAAATCAGCTAGAAATTCTAAGCAGTGATAACTTGGAGATCTGGAGTATTTTTTCTATGAATTCACCTTTCAGCACAGCTCTTCAGGGCTATCCAAGTTTTGCTTTATCAACAATAAAACCTGTTCTTAACTGATCTGAATGAATGAAAACATCCAGGTAGCAAATGAAATGTATAGGTATCTATGTATAGAATGAAATTTGAGTGAAAGAAGGCAGCTTTCACCATATTTGAAAGAACTTTATTATTTCTAGCAGGCTTTTCCTGCATATAAAATAATAAATTTAAAAAAATATTCTTAAATGGACTCTCTTAATGTGATTAAAACACTTCTTGTTGAGATTTGTTTTAGCACATTGTCCATTTGGGTCATGGAAAACAGTTTTAAGTCTCATAAAGGTAACTACTTAAAATGGCTGTGGCTCTTCTGCCAAGGAGAAAAAAAAGAAATACTCATGGGAAATGCAACAGGAGAAAGATTCCCAGGAGTCAAGAGGATGTCCAAGCCACAAATGCATTCCAGTAGATCACTAATGAGTGAACATGTCTCATGTCTTACCGCCTCCTATAATCACTCATTTGATTTAAACACCATTTGGTTCCAATGTGTGCTTCATTTCCAGAAGGAAGGTAAAAAAAAATCTAGCTGGAAATCATATTCAGTGTTTTCCTGGCTGTTTTGATTAATTTCTAGGCAGGATGACTGCGGTTTGGGTTGCTTTGAGCAATGGCAGGAAGAGTTTGCATAGTTTGGCTTGCAGTTTACTATTACCAAGTTTGTGTGGCAGCTAGGCTCTTTGTTAGAAAACTGGTTGAAACTCTGAATTTTATTTCCACAGGAAATGCTGACGTTTGGGGAGGGGGTTAAAAAAGGCAAGCTCCAATCAAAACTGAAAACCAATCATTTTCTGATAACTCCAGTGAGTAAAAGTTGCTTCAGGAGGAATAAACTGTTGTAGATTGAGTCTGTGCAACAAGCTGGGTGGCCTCTGGAAACTGGGGACCATGAGATCATGCAATTTCAGAAAATCAAAGATAGCCTGAAACATTCTCTGAAACATAAACTCTGAATCAGTTCTGAAGTTGCAGCCAATGACAGTATGTGACTGTCCTTTGCCATTTGAAGGAGTTGGGGTTGTTCAGCCTGGAGAAGAGAAGGCTCAGGGGGGACCTTATAGTAACTTATCAGTACCTGGGGGGTCCTACAGAAAGGCAGGGGTAGGACTTTTTAATAGGATATGTGATGGCAGGACTAGGAATAATGGATGTAAATTGGAAAAGGGGAGATTTAGGCTGGAGGGAAGAAAGAAGATCTTTTCTGTGAGGGTGGTGAGACACTAGAAGAGGTTGCCCAGAGAGGTTGTGGATGCCCCCTCATCCCTGGAGATGTTTGGGGCCAGGCTGGATGGGGCATTGAGTGATCTGGTGTAGTGGGAGGTGTCCCTGCCCATGGCAGGGGGGTTGGAACTTGATGATCTTTAAGGTCCCTTCCAACCTGAACTATTCTGTGACTCTTTGATTCAGTGTGTTGAGAAGAAAGTCCAGAATCCCTTGACACCAACAGATCCCTGTAGCATTTCTTACTGCTCAGTGAAAGGACTGGGAAAGTTCAAATTGAAAGGCTCAGATCCTTTCAGAAACTCAAATTTAATAGTGTGAGAGCTGCTCATAGTTTCCTGTGACATGGGATGACCTTGAACTGCAGATCTTGGACTTTGAGATTGCTAAGTGTTCTGCTAGGCAGAAACAGGAATGCAGCCATCTTCAGTCACCATGGAAGTTCAGTGCGGGGGAGATGCTGTGTTGCAAACAAAATATTTGTGAAGAATCTTATTTTCATCTCTCAAACAACAGCCAATACAGGCTCACTCCATTGTTAATGTAAATTGGCTGCTTTCAAGCACATTAGGGACCCTATTCAGCAGGATTTGCATTACTCTGCATGAGGTGTCATTTGAAACTCTTTTGTATTGTAGGAATCAGTTCAGGGAACAGGCAACACAAATGAGCAATCTTGCCCACGGCTGTAGAAAGAATGAAATTATGAAAAATAAAGATTATCTAGAAATCAAGTCTCTGCAGTCCCACAGAACAAAAACACAATTCTCTTTGCCCTTCCAGAAGCACTCCCCTCCCTCACTTTTTTCAGACTTTAATTGAAAAGTGCTATTAAATTCTAATTTGGTTATGGATATAATTTCCAGAGAACTGACCAAGAAAGACTTTACTTTAGTAAAAAAGAATAAAATTGAAGTAATACTCTTATCTTGTGCCTTTTTTCAGTGAAACAGCTGAGTCAGCTGTTCTCAAACTGAATTTGTTTACTTGCCAGCCTGTGAACAGCAATTGAAATACATATAAGTCAGCCCAAATAAGTTCTAATCCCAAGGTAGCAAGTGGTGGAGAGCAATTACTTGGATTTTAAGATAGGTCAATATGAAAGCACATCCACCAAAGAAGTAAAGGTCAGTTCTTTGACAAATAGCAATTCCACTAGCTCTACACCAACATCAGTAAATTGTCTCCACTTTCATTCAGGTTTTTTTGGTACTTTTTCCTCTTTCAGCTATGAACTAGTTCCTTGTTCATAAAATTATGGCTTGGCTTACCTTCTAAAGCTGCTGCTTTTCACATTTGGAGGTGATACTGTGAGCACTGGTGAACTTCCTCACTGTGGATTCACTTGAAAATTTTTTTCACAGCAACTGGCATTATTTAGGGATATTATTTATGCCCTCCCTGTTAATAAAACCGTTCTTAGTCTTAGTAATAAGGTAGCCATGCTGTGAATATGGGCCTCTAACTCCAGCTGTGTCTTCTCTTGCAGAGAAGAAACAGGGCAATCACTCATTTATTCTGTTCTTATAACACAGAAAAAACATCTTTCCATTGAGAACAATGTACTTTGTTCTTCTTTGTTCAGTATTTTGCCACTGAGAGGTTGTTACACCACTGCAAAACTACTCCTCTATGTAGAGGCAGTCCTGGGAAATCCTGGAAATAGTGCTGAGAAGACTTTTCTTTGTAAAAAAACCCATTTAATTCTTTATAGGATTCCATTCTTACCATATTTCATCCTGTTGTGTGAGCTGCAGAAACATGGAAAAACAGTTACAGGTCTCAACTTTTTTTCTTAGGATAATTTCAGCAATGTGGATTCATGTTTCTCAATTTGAAGCTGCACCCAGTCTTGAAACACCCATTTCCTTACATATTCACAATACTGCTATATAAAATCCATCTTGAAATAAATATATATGATGATTTCCTCATTAGAAGTTTTTCCCTGATTATCCCCTCATTAAAAATTTCAGTTTTACCCTTAATGCATAGTTTAGATTAAGTATCTAATTTTGATACTTTCAAGAGGATAAAGAAATTTTGATATTATTTAGCTGCAATCCTTCTGAAGTCCTGAAGTGCTGAAGTTTGTGAGGAAGAATCCCTAAGCAACTGGAAAGTATATGCATACCTGTAGATATCTATACATGCACATATAAATGGGCAGGATTTATATTGTATTCCAGCATGGAATGAAGAGAGTTTCCAGCACTTGGCTTAAAATCCTCTGAAACACATGGATCTTATTAAACTATACCTCAGTCTAACTGTGGCTAAGCAAACAAAAATGGTTCCACATGGCTGATAAAAAAGCCTGATCAGGAATAGTAAAGAAAAATGTTTCTACTTGCCTTGCTGCCTCTGGAAATGTGCAGATCGAAGCCTGAGTTATTTTGCCTCTACTGCAGTGTATGAAATCACTGAAGTCTGACCATATCTCCATTCAAATGAGAGGGAAAATGTCAGGAGTATTCAGCCAAACAAAGCCCAGTAATTCCACACTGGAACTGAATGAGAGCAGGCAACCCTGAAATCTTTCCTCCCCTTACATCTTGAAACCTCTCTTCATCCTGTAACACTGTGAAAATTAAGAATTTTGATGGTAAATTGAGATTTACACTCAGATACTTTTTTTAGAGGAGTGAGCTTTGATTGACACTATTTCATAGAATAGATTGATGGAATGATGCTACATTTACTTGTTATTTTAATTACAATAAATAAGCATAATACATATCTGCTACTTCCTATAAAAATGAGAACTTGTAATATAATTTATAACTGCTGGAATGTAAAGGGACACTTCTTTGCCAGCAGAAAGTGGACTACGACAGCCAAAATCAGCTCCCTTATCTTTTCACTGAATGTAGTAACAGTTGCACACTCAATTTATCTCCTCCACGTCCTGACAGGGACCTGAGGCACTGCAGCTTGCTGTGCCTTGTAGGAGAGAAAATAGCTGGTGCCTAATCTGCTGATACAGAAGCACAAAGAGCTTCTCACATTGTACAACTGCTAATGTGCCACCAAACATTTCTAAATTTAGTTTGTTATAAATAGGAAGACATGAGGAGAGTCTAATAGAGCTGTGTAGTACAAGCAAGCTTGTAAGGGACAGAGAAGGCAGCCTCGTGATGATAATAATGCAGGAGAGGTGGAAAATAGTAATATAATTACTCATCTCAAAGGCACTTTATTTCCTGGACAATGCTGCTGATAGCAATGGGTTTATTTCCAAAATAGGAGTAAAGTTACAAGTATATACTGATGCAAAAATAAATGAATTATGGTTAACAATGCAGGCAGCCTCTAAAACAAGCATTTTTTTTTTCCTTTTAACTACTGAAAAGAGATAGGGGTGAAGGAAACAACCAAGATAGGCAAATTGAGAAGTTTGGCAATAGTTCTCTATAGAGTGTTCTTGCTCTTCTCTCATATCCAACTTTTACACTTCTGTTTCTTAGCTCCTCTTTCTCCTCTTCATCACCAGTCTCTGTCCTCCAATCTACCTGGCTTTGCTTTATTCCTTTTCATGATTTTCTCCCAAAATTCAATATGTTCATCCTTGATCTAATATTTACCTCTCTGTGATTCAAAAAAGTCTACAGAACTAACAAGCAAATAGTGAGGTGAAAGGCAGTATGGAGGCAGATTAATGGGTTGATTGGTTGTGTGTGAGATTTTGCTTTGCTTTATCTGCTTCTGTGTTGTTCATTTTCATCAGCCAGATCCAAGAGGCAAAGAGCCAAGAGTGGACTATGAAAGGATCCTTAAAAGGGACCTAGAAAAAAAAACCCACAGGGACTGAGGAGAGAAACTTTACACAAGATAAATCTCTGTCC
The DNA here is from genome assembly GCA_013400935.1 of Turnix velox. NCBI lineage: Eukaryota > Metazoa > Chordata > Aves > Charadriiformes > Turnicidae > Turnix > Turnix velox. The sequence continues at coordinate 30,314 of VZTY01018237.1, read as the reverse complement.
TGGAAGTGCTGTAATTTTTTTCCTCCTAAAATCCTTACTTGACTGGTATGCAAATTATTGGCTTCTTCTGTGCAATTTAATCAGATTTGAAAAAAATAATCTCTCCCTTTATTCCATTCTATAGGAAAAGTGTATATTATCCCCATGGTGCTGTGTAATATCAACTAAATAAAAGAGGAAATCTCTTGTGAATTTCAATCTTAGCTGTCAACTCCAGTGATTATTGCTTAAAAAATCAGATAAAGAGGCAAAGCTTGAAACTCCACAGTATTTCTTTCTGAAACTTCAAGCTATGTAATAAAGCAGACCCCTTGACAGAGAAATATGTCTTTGAATATGAGTGTAAATTCAGTTGGTGTGGCCTGAAACAGTTATCAGAACTTCCTGCCACACTAGCAATATTAGTCTGATCTGCCACAGCAGGAGGAAATCTCTCTGCTGGTTGTGCTGAAGAAAATGGGCAGAACATCATGTTTTTATTCCCTATTCAGGCTGCAAGGCAGGAGGAAATTTGGAAGATGCTGGGCTTCCTCCAAAAGAACTCAATCTTCTAGCATTGTTGTCATCAGTGTTGACATGCACAATTTTGAAGGGAAAAAAGAAAGAGAATGAGAGCACACTCTAGTCTTCTGTCTTTAAGAGACAATGGGATCAACCAAAACCAGACACAGCAAAAAGGAACATGACTAAGATTCATTACCACTTTATCCCTGAAAAATATTTGTCCACATCCATCTTATAACAGTTATTCAGTTCAACCTTTATTTCAACAGTCAGCAGACATGGGAATTATGAAAGCCTAAAATGTTCTATGATCTTTTGTTTGACAAATCCTTTCTGAACACTGCAAAAAAAAAGACTAGCAATACAAAGCTGGAGTAATTATTGATGCACCTAAGGACAGCATTAATTTTTAAAGGCAGGAGGACTAAAATTTAATGTCTTTTTAGAACCACAAAAATAATTCTAAGTAGGCAACCTACCAAGTGTCATAGAACATATACAACAAATACTCTGCAGCCCATTGTCACCACAGAAATAAAAGGAATGACAACATCAGTAATGAAAAATACTTATAGAACACTGAGTTGCCTGGAAACACAAACTTATTTAAACTTCCATACTTCCTTGATCAGTCTACAGAGAAGAATGAGAGAAAAGAATGTCTATTTATTGAATTCACAAGCAAGGTTTTGTTAGTGGAGTGGGCTACAGGGATGTCTTCTGTGAGAAAACACCAGGAGCTGCCCTCAGAGACAGTTCCAGGGAGCTCCACTACAGATTCATCACTGAGCAGGTCAACAAGTCAGCCATGTTGGTAGCATCTTTGTAACAGAAGGGATAAAAATGCTATGAGAGAAGCAACTTTGCTGACAAGGTCAGTGAAGAAGGAAGGGAAAGACAGGCTCCAGGTGTTGGAGCAGAGATTTCCCTCCAGTCCAAGGTGAAGATCATGGTGAGGCAGGGCTCCAGGTGATGGAACAGAGATTCCCCTCCAGTCTAAGGTGAAGATCATGGTGAGACAGGCTGTCCTCTTGCAGCCAATGGAGCACCAGAGTGAAGCAGATATCCACCTGCAGCCCATGGCAGAGCAGCTGAAGGAAGCTGTTGGTTATGGAGGTACCACACTGGAGCAGGATCCTGGAAGAAGCTGTGGAGAGGAGCAGATCTTCTGGCAGGACTAGTGACCCACCTGCACAGGGGCAATTTTTTTCCTGAAGGGCTGTATCCCTTGGAGAGGATCCACATTGGAGCAGTTTCTGAAGAACTTCAGTCTATCTATGTCGGAGCAGTTCATGAAGGGCTGTTCATCATGGGAGCAAGGCAAAAGTATGAGAAGAAAGGAATGACCTGGACAAAGTGTTATGAACTGATCAAAATCCTCCAGCCTCATCTATCTGTGGCACTTTGGGCAAGGGAGGAGCAAGCAGAAGAGTCACAAACAGAAGAAGGCAGCTGAGCCTAGAAAAAAAGAAGGAAAGTGGTTTTAGTTTTATTTTGGTTGATCACCATGCTACTATTTTTCTATTTAGAAATAAGTTGATCTTCCCCATGTCAAGTCTGTTAACCCATAACAGTAATTGTTGAATTATTATCTCAACCCATGAAATTTTTTTTAATCTTTTTTTCTCCCTCTGTTTTGATGAAGAGGGGGAAGAAGCTAAACCAACTAAATTTAACCAACCACAGTTCATTTTAGGAGACATAAAGAGCAATTAGAATGACAGAACAAAGAGAAATAGTTGGTTATATTTGCAGCAAAAATATTTTGCACTCTGCATTTAATTTCAGAATTTCTTTATAATGATAATATCAGATTGTGTCAGATGTTGCCATTGTAGTTCTTTCACAGAAATTATTAATCAGTTTTTTAAAGTGACAGATGTATGGTACTTGTATTTAAAGCATTTGATCCACATCTGAATTACAACCCAACTGAAAATCCTGTAAATCCTAGGATTTACTTATAATTTTAACAGCACTGTAATAATTTCTAGATCAAATTATACAGGATAACAACTACAAAACACCTCAACCAATACTGCTAAAACTTACAGCATCCCTGTTACCAAATTCTAAGATGATGAAACAACTGATTTGTATTTTGCAGACTTTCTGCTACTTTAACAAACCTACCAGTCAATAGAAACACTTCATATTTTGCAGCTGGCATATTTGACCACGTTTAACAAAGCTTTTTTCTTCCATAAAAAGAGGTTATAATAAGCACTTTGATCTTTTGAGGAGTCACTGAACACACTAAACTTCAAAGAAACCCAGAAAAGTAGAACTAGAAGGGAACTCAGCTGTTCACCTTTCCCACTGGTGAGTTCATCTGTTCCTACATGATTCCTCAGAGATGCTTTCATGTCATCAGTGAGGGAGATGTCCCAGCCAGCCAGGTACTCTCTCACAGATATTCAGAGTGAGGAGAAGGGGTAGGAAAAAAACTCAAAGAGCTTCAAATAAAGAGCTTAACAGAGATATGCCCATGGTTGACTTAGAGAAAATGCGTAGTGTGAGAGGAAGAGAAAGTAGGAGATGGTAGCCACATATCTTTCCTAAGAGAAATTAAGCTGTTGAAGCAAGAATTTAGTTCTAACAGTTTATGACAGTGTATTAGCTCTGTTTAAACATTAGTGTTACAGCCCTTTGGTCACAATAATGTCCAAACCAAGATGGAAATAAAAAGCTAATGGACAAACAATTTCTTTCAGATTACAGAAATAAATGAAATGTTGGGGGGTTTTATAGTTTTCACTCAGAAAAGGGAATTGCAAACATGTGTTTATAGTTCAGTTTAATTTTTATTGATAAACGCTGTGGATTTCAAAGAGGAAATATATCTGATGTTTTTTGGGCAGTGTTTTCCTGAGATCCATCTGGTTTTTTTTCACAGGTGTGTGCACATTTAAATCTCAGAAGTGTTAATCTGAAGGGAAAAGAGTGGCTGCTCTGTTCACCTCCTGTCAATCTACACATGCACCATCATCTTTTCACACAGCTTTTGGACAACTCCTGACCTTGCTGTGAGATCTATATATAGAGCAAATGTACAGCCCTGAATTCCATTATGCAGATGTGAAGGGGAGAAAATTACTCTTAGTAATTTTCTAATGATATATTTAAGTCCTGAGAAATTAAGTATCATTCATTATTCAAGAGTACAAATATGTCAAAGCACCTGATGGTAAATCAACTGTGAATATCTAATAGCTGTTCTACACTTCAGCTGAACCTGCTATAGGAAGGGGAGATGGAATCTCTATTTATAGACTCTATTTTGGTTGGAGGATGTAAATCTAAAGGCCGTGTTATCAGATGCTCTATTACTCCAACATAAATGGAAGGGGATTAGATACCTGCACATGCTTCTTCATATAGCTGGATAAAAGAAATAATGCAAGTGATGCTCAGGGTTGTCTAAGAAAAGCCACTCCTCCTGGCTTTACCGTGAGCCAGGGACCAAATAACATTGGCAGACATTAGAGAAGCTCTCCAAACCTGAATTGACAATGCTGACAAGGAAGAAAGTCTCTCCTTACCTATTTTGCCACAGGTTTTACTGTATTCTTATCCAAGGCTGTAGATTTTCAGGAATAGTTTAACATCACAAAGTAGGAGCAGAAGACAAAGAATCTTAGCATAGAAAATGATTTTAACCTTCAGTGTTTGCTGAACCATCATTTTTTTTTAGGGTGCTGCTGAAATCAAGGTTCAATTTAGGCATACAACTTAGGAGTTGGGATTGTTCAGCCTGGAGAAGAGAAGGCTCAGGGGGGACCTCAGAGGACCTTCTCAATACCTGAAGGGGGTCTGCAGAAGGGCAGGGGTGGGACTATTTAATAAGATATGTGATAGGAGGACTAGAAATAATGGATGTAAATTGGAAGGGGGTAAATTCAGGCTGGATATAAGAAAGAAATACTTTACAGTGAGGGTGGGGAAACACTGGAAGAGGTTGCCCAGAGAGGTTGTGGATGCCCCCTCAATCCCTGGAGGTGTTTAAGGCCAGGCTGGACAAGGCACTGAACAGCCTGATATAGTGAGAGGTGTCCCTACCTATGGCAGGGGGATTGGAACTTGATGATCTTTAAGGTCCCTTCCAGCCCAAACTATTCTATGATTCTGTACCATAGGTCTGTAAAGTATTAGGGTCTTACCTCAGGGCAGCAAAATGACTTTGTAAATCAAAATGGTAAGAAAACAGAGAAACTTTGAAAACCCTGAGGAGATTTCAGCATTTCAGTGGTCCTGAAAGCTAACATGTATTTCCCTTTAGGCTTTTAATTTGTCCCCAGGATGTTTAGGCATGGACTGCCAGTTCAAGCACATGTATTTCCTCCTTCTAGTATGGGAGCCATTTGTACAGCTGCTGGTTTGGGAAATATTCAATAATCTTTCATTCTTAAAAGTCATAAGCTCTGGTGGAAGCCAAGAACTCCTTTTTGGACATACACTGCCTCTTTGCTTTGGCTTCTGCACATTCAATCTGCACATGCAAGGCAGAGTAAAAAGCTTTGTAGTGAGTTTGTCAAGTTCTGAGAGTGACAAATCATGGGAAAAACTGGCAGCAGTTTTTATGGCACTTAATTCCAAGGCAGAGCACTACCAGGACAGCTGCATTCAGAAGAAGGAAAGCTGATGAATCTGGAACTGTAGGAGGGCCTAACATATGGGAACAGATGAACCTGTCTATAGAAAGGAAGAACATGTGGAATTTTGCCAGTAGTCAGCCAAAACTGGCCCTGTTCTCTGCCTTGAAATGCAGATATTTCCTCCTCTCCAAACTTTTCTTTCCCTTTGATTGCTTCTGCTTCCAGTCCAGAAGAATAATCGAATTCCAAGAGAAAAAGACTACTCATTTGGGAAATTTTTTGGTGCATATAGTAACAGGATGATCTGGAAATCTTATGAGAAGTATACATTAACTTGGCAGACAATCCTAGCCCAAGCAGAGCCCAGTCTAAAAGCTTGAAGTCAGTAGAAAGACTCCATGTTCCTGGAGACCAGAACTGAAATGCATTTAGAAGTCCCATGCCTGCATGTGGCTCCAAGGGTATGCTCCATCAAGGAAACATAATGTGACTTCAGTCAGGCTCCAGCCTGGATGCAGCATGCTGTAGAGAGCAAGGAGAAATGAAAAGCCAAATTTCTGCACGTTTTTCCAAGCCAAATAAAGCCACTGAACTTTCTGGGGTTTTCTTGGCACTTGTAGTGCTAGTGGGAATTTGAATGGTGCCTGTCCAGGGGTAATTAACTCCTTCTGTGTGCTATTGTGATGCTTTAAAAAAGTGTCATTTTTCTCAGTCTTTCCAGGCTCAGTCATGATCATAGTCGTGTCCATAGAGACTGGACAAAGTAGGAAATAAAATGAGATGTTCTACAAGATCTAGATTAATGCCCATGAAAAGAAACCCATACTCCTGGATCACCTCAATGGGTGATGACCCAGGTAGGTTAATAATTCATTGTAGGATTTTATTCTCCTTATTTACACATGGTGCCCCCATTCCCATCTGTTTGAGTGGTTTAACCACAGCAGGAAAGAGGAGATATAAATCTCTGGTTTCTGCTGTTCATGTCCTAAGAAAGAAATGAACTGTACTATACAAAGGCAGAAGAATTGCAAGCTCTAGAAGCTGACTATGCTGACAATAAAAGAATCATAGCAGGGAGCTCTTAAAAACACTCCATATTTTTAAACCTCATGTTTTATTAAGACAGGCCATGTTTCAAGTTGATGAAGTAGAAACTTGGTGTTGTTTTACCAGTAATTTTGCCACTACAGGTGCACTTTTGAAAAGGTATTTTTCAAACTTCTAAGATGTTCATTACATTTGATTATTTTGAATTTGAATACTTTGTTGATACTCAAGTGAATCAACTCCATTTTTCTCAGTTAATGCAAAATCTTATTAATTTCAGGAGTCTTAAACAAATGTTTTCTCCACTGTGATCTGAATGAGCCAATCCATAGTAGTGAGTCTAATCATCTTTGTCCTGATCATAATGTTTGAATCCTCTGGGATGAGAGGGGCAGTTGCCTTGCCAATAACTTATTCTAATTAAATTGTGTTAATAATATTCTGCAAAGAATTACTACTAACACTTTTCCTGTTGCTTTTGTGATACAAGACTTTAAAATTTTTTCTCATCCTATAGAGTTCCAAACAAAACATCACCTCAAGTGCATGTATTTATTATTAGCCTGCAAGAATGCCCAAATGTGCCAGGGTTTTCTGTTTTTCCCTTTTCATGCAAATGAAAACAATAAAATGAAAACTCCTGTAACTGCATAAGACAAGGAATTGCATGTTTCCCTACGGGCATCCAGACCAAACACAATTATTAGCATTATTATGGCATTGCAGCAGATTGAGTGGTGGTTAATTGCCTCTTCTTGAACTGATTTTATGTTTTCTTTGTGCTGGGATCATGGGGGAGGTGGGAAGAAGCTGATTTAAAATTCATAATATCCCCATGATAAGAGAAAGCCCAAAAGGGAACAGCTGCTTAGAGAAGTGAAAACATTGCATCTTCAGAGGCCATTCAAGCAGAGGATGTTTTTCCTCCCTGAGCTTGTCACTTAGGCTAACAATGAGCCTAAAGATATCATGAGCATTTCTGACAAATACCAAGAACACAGCAAAGGTGTAAGAGTGAAAAACTATTGCAACCCTCAGTCCAATGAACACTGTAAAAGTTCATGTGGGTTATATTCCATTATAAGCATTATGAAAGTTGTTTAATTTGGAGAGGAGAAATCAAAACAAGCATGAATGAGTGATCCTACAAACTGCATTTCCATTTACATCTAACAGATAGGGAATCATAGAATCACAGAATAATTTGGGTTGGAAGGGACCTTAAAGATCATCTAACTCCAACCCCATAGGCAGGGACACCTCCCCTAAATCAGGTTGCCTGGCCTTAAATACTTCCAGAGACAGGATACTGGGTCTGAAATTCCTCCTAAATGCTCTGATAATGGGTGAGAAGCAGGAAATCAGCTTTTAGATAAAGGCAGGTAAGTGAGCAAAAGGCAGAAGCGAGCCCAAGCTTTTATGAGGAGGCAGAAAGCTCAGCAGCTTAATGCAATGGAAGAGGGGAACAGCAGACTCTGGGCTACCTTCCTCCCAAGCCAGCATCAGAGGAATCAGGGAATCAGCACCCTGAGGAATTCACTGTGCCAGGCAGAGTCATTCAAGGAATGCTGAAAACCAGCCTTTGTACCCATACAGCAGATAAATTCTAGCTGAGAAATACTGAAGCGCAGAACTGCACTTTAGATTTTAGCTACACTTTCTTAAGCAGTTCTAAGCCTTGTGAAAGCTAAGAGTCTTTTTTATCCTTTCACCTTTTCTAAAAGCTATTCTGGAATAACTTGCATAGCTCACTGTCTCAACCTAGGTGTGCTCCAACAAGTCATAGAGGGAGAGAGGCCATCAGAGAATTTATGTCCCAAAATGCAGCCTGTGGGCAAACTGCCAAAGTTTGGTCAAAGGGGACCAGTGATGGCAGTTGGTAGATCTGGAGAATCAGCTCACAGAGGTTGCGTACTTTTAGAAAACAAGCAGAAGAATGTGTCAGGGCTCTGGGGAAACACTAACATATCAGTGTGGTAAAATCTGAGCCTCAGATTTAGTTTTAGCATCACTTAGAGATGTCATCTCTAAAACAGAGACTTTTAATTCTGTTTGAAAAGGCAGTTGTCTCAAAGCCTATTGAAGATCTCAGCATGCCCATAACCTGAGGTTTCATCTTGTTTGCTCTTGTACCAACATCATCTTCAGAACTGCAGCAGCAGAGGATAGGAGTTTTTTATCCTCTGTGCTAAGAGTCAGTGAAATAAAACACAAATGCATAGATGAGGAGAGTAGGTTTTCTGCAGAGAGGTGAGAGAGGGAGGACAGAGAGGGATGCACATATTAGTGTGTCAGGGTGTCAGACTTTCTGGAAGGGCTGATAAAGTCATATAAAAAAAAAAAGGATGGAAGGGGTTTCTGGGGGTCAACTAGTCCAACCTCATCTTCACAGTAAAATAAGTTCCCAAGAAAGATCAGGTTGCTTAATACAGTAATATCAAAGAGAGGGAGACTGCCTCACCTTAATACTACAAAATAATAGATATAGCAGGTAATATATTCAGCTGAACTTCATAACTGAATCTTGTATTCTTTTTTTTTTCAAAATTATGAGAGAAATTCTCCCTGTGACACAGAGCACATCATTGTCTGGAGCCTCATCCTTTGTTTCTGCAGCCTTTTTTTCTGGCACTGTGGGTAATGAATGAAGCAAGAAGCACATTGGGAACTGAAGAGCTGAACTCACACCTGATTTTGCCCTGGGACACTTTTTTTCTGATCACTACAATTAGAAGCAAGCCCTAGCTAGAAAACAAAGGTTCAATCTGGAAAGTTTCACAGTTTGAAGTTCTTCCCTTTTTCCCTGTATTTCCCGGTGTATAATAGGATGATTTTCAGCTTCTTGTACAAACACACCCCCCCACAGTAAGACATAAAGCATGAGATGGGAATACAGGAGCCTGGCAATCACTTTTCCCTCACTAAAAAAAGATAAATCTTGTTTATCTGACAATTTGCTTCTGCATTCCTCAATACCACAGCAAGGTGTCGGTAACCAAAACTTACATAAATGTAGCTCATTACTCATCATGACTAATGAACATTCAACAATATTGCTAATGAAAATTAGAAGGGATTGGTTTGAAACTTTGTGCCTCCAGCAAAGGTGGGGCATGAAGCACATTACCCTGGGAGTGACTCCATGACTCAGATGTACAGTTCTTTCCTCAATTCCTCTTTGCTCTTGACACAGAGTACTTCACCTTTGAGAAAGCTGCTCCACTCATAAAATATGACCCACCCTGTAGTGGCTCATCTACTGTTTATAAAACTCTTTTCTTGTTCTGTATTTTCAGTTGTGTTGCAAAGGCAGAGGACAGGAAAGTAAAAACCAAGGACTCCACTTACTCTTCCTTTCCTAGAACAATAGTCAGGTAATTACCTAGATAAGAGATGGGCATTTATTTTTCTGACAAGGAAAGGAATAAAACCATAGGAAGAGGCAGGATAAATAATATTTCACTATATATTTAACAAGGCAGACAGTAAAAAAGCCCAACAACTCTGAACTTCAGTGAGCAAACAATTTAATATAACAGAACCTTGTTGTTGAATAATAATTGAATTGCTGAGAAACCATAAAGCTGTAGGAAAAATTATGAAATTATTCAGATTCAAAATTGAGTAGATTGAGCATTTTAGGAGCTTTACAGGGAAATAAATATTGATGGTTTAAGAACTTAAAGCAAGAGTGATCTTGAAAAATTCAAGATTTTCAGTCATGTTAGAAAAAACCTTCTAAATAACTTCACCTGACTTTCAAATTCATGATTCTGTCTTTATAAAAGAGAATAGGGAAGTCTATATAGGCTGTTTTCTGTGCCATATTAATTTGAACCTTTTCCTCAACCCAGATCCCCTTCTCCCCCTGTAAATTATTTTGAAAGGTTCCTGGCAGGGCGTCAACAACTTTGCATTTTTCTGGAATTAGCAAAAATGCTAATTCGGTCACTTTGCTGCTTGGGTTTGAGTTTTTTAGCCTGGCTGAAGCTCTAAGGCTATTTGAGATAACATCAAATCAAAGAACAAAGGGGCACCTGTCATGGTCTCCAAGTGAAGGAAACAGATAGGGCTTGAGGAATTAAAATGAGAATTTCTTTACAACAAATGTTGGACAGTGCAAGCAGAGTGTAGGAAAAATTGCAGTCGCAGGCTCTAAATCAGAGAGGAGGGGAGGAGGGAAGCATGGTGGGTGCATTTAAACAACAGCTGCCTGTGGAAGGGTGGGAATGGCCTTAGATAAGTTTCCTGATTCACTTCCACTGAGACACTCAAAACAATGGGGTGGCAGAGCCATTTGCAGGCAATGGGATGCCTACATGGGACTACACCCCTTCCTCTTGGATGAGGTTACTGCTGCGGTCATCCGGGTCACTTTTGGTGTGAGACAGCCTGTTCACAGATCTGACAGTAGCACAGGCTACATGCAACACCCTAACCTCATGGAGATGGGAAAACAATCAAGCAAAAAATCCTATCAGCAGTGTGACACAACTTGCCTTCCCCACCTTCTGCTGAGCCTTACAGATTTGCAGCACCAGTTTGTGGTTTAATCTTTTCATATTTGCCCGAAGTAGAGACTATTTATCTTGAAAAGTATAAGTAAATTATATCTGTCTGGTTTATTTTCTACATTGCTTGGATGTTTGCAGGGTTATAGAATCATAGAATGGTTTGGATTGGATGGGATCTTAAAGATCATTGAGTTCCAACCCCCCTGCCATAGGCAGGGACACCTCTCACTAGATCAGGCTGCTCAGTGCCTTGTCCAGCCTGGCCTTAAACACCTCCAGGGATCATGAGACATCCACAACCTCTCTGGGCAGCCTCTTCCAGTGTTTCACCATCCTCACTGCAAAGAATTTCTTTCTTATGTCTAGCCTGAATCTACCCCCTTCCAATTTATATCCATTATTTCTAGTCCTTCCATCACATATCCTAGTAAAAATTCCTACCCCTGCCTTTCTGTAGACCCTCTTCAGATATTGATAAGTTATTATGAGGTCCCCCCTGAGCCTTCTCTTCTCCAGGCTGTTTACTTGTTTGTTTTTTGCTTATTTGTTTTTAATATTTTGTCACAAAAAAGTCCACAAGGGAAAGTTTTGAGTGCTGAATCCTTTGGAGGAACATCTAGGATATAATATTGGCAGAGCCACATATATATTGGTTGACACAGCCTCAGGCCAGCACCATGGCACAGGGTATTTTCCTGCAAGCTCAAGTATTTGTGGCAATTACACAGATTGCAAGGCAGGAATAAAAAAATCCCTGCTAGCTAAACAGCTGTTTACCCTGCTTTAAGCTCTGTTTTTCAGGTTTTTCCTGGTTTTTTGTAGATCATGTAGATTTAACCCTTGCTGGTTATTTTACTTGCTGTGAATATGACTGCAAAGTTCACGTAGTCCAAAACTTGGAAGCAAAACTACACTAATCTTAGCAAAAGAAAAAAAGAAAGAGCAAGAACCTCATTGTTCTCTGCATCTCAAAAATTCTCAATAATTCCTAAGGATGTTTATACTTGCTGACAAAGTTATTGCACTTCCTGTCATTGGTTGAAACCAGAATATTTTAAAATAGAAATGTTGAGCAGAAAGAAAGACCAAAACCTGTCTGCCTTTTCTTCCATTACCTTCTGAAGTTCCTCCATAAATACATGTAGGCTGAATTCAAATAAAGAGCAAAATGTCACTCTAAACCAAATTTCAGCTCTGTCTGCTTCTTCAAATGTGTGAGATACCAGAAGTTTCCATTAACAGCAAACAATCCCCCAGGTTTGTCAAATATAAATAAAAGACAATATTTTTCAGGGCTCTGCAGGCATCTGCTTGGCAAAATATCTGAAATTGCACACATAAAATCTTGAAATTTCCTTTAAAATTTCTCTAGTGTTCTCAGGTAAAAGTTCACATATCCCCAGACAAATGGAGACTTTTTTCTCCTGTAAAACACAAGGTCATGTTGTGGAAATCTCTTGGCACAGAGTATTGTGTGACAGTTTACACAGCTTCAGTCCTCAGTGTACACAAAAGGAGAAGAGTAAATTAGGGAAATATCCCTATTTTCTTGCCATGTTCTTATATTTTTAAATATCTGTTTCCTGGACCTGGTCAAGGTGGAGAGAAATGGTGGTTGTGGACCCATGGTCATTCTTCTGTCAGGTGATAGCAAGAGAATTGCAACTGATTTTAAGTCCTTTGGTATGTTTTTTGGTTCATATTAAGTCTAAAACCTGTGATTCAAAATTCCACATTTTTTTGAGATCAACATGATTTTTCAGGCCAACACAGTCCTCTTCATGTGGTCTTACCCCAAACTAAAGTCATATATAGAGGATTAGGTGTTCATATGACCCAAAAATTATATCTAGGGTTATTTTAGATAATGTCATGCTTGTAAGAAATATAATCCTCATGTTTTGGGACACATGCCAAGGAATTACTGTCTGGTGTTATAAAGAAACTTTCCTTTGGGCAAGTTACTTCATAATTGTTCCTTTGCAGAGATTCTGACACTTCCTTTGAGAGCTCCAAGAATTAACATCAGAGAGGAAATTCTGCAAAATCCTGTTTTTCCAAGGATTAAAAGGCAAGCTTGCCAAATATCTCAAGAGACTGAAAAAGAAGATAAAGTCATAGAATCATAGAATAATTTGGGTTGGAAGGGACCTTAAAGATCATCGAGTTCCAACCCCCCTGCCATAGGCAGGGACACCTCCCACTACATCAGTTGCTCAGTGCCTTGTCCAGCCTGGTCTTGAACACCTCCAGAGAGGGGGCATCCACAACCTCTCTGGGCAACCTCTTCCAGTGTTTCACCACCCTCACTGTAAAGAATTTCTTTCTTATGTCAAGTCTAAATCTACCCCCTTCCAATTTACATCCATTGCTTCTGGTCCTACTATATGAAATGAGATGCAGTTTCAAGACAGGCAATTCAAAGTCAACACTGTTTTTCCAAAACTCTGTTATGATCTTCAGACTGGCTTGGGAAGTTGCACTAACTCTCTCCAGGCAGACAAGTCTAAGGAAATATTGTAGGAATGTCATCCCTTTACTGAGGTTAAGTGAATGTTTCTACAAAGAAGGGAAAATAGAAGCATTCTAAGTGTCAAATCAGTCTTGTATGTCACCTTGACAGGCTCTGAAGAATGACTTTCACATAATTTCCATTGTGAAACAGGTTGGAGATGCTCTGCAAAGAATGTTTTCTGTTATATGGTAAATTACAGGTAATTATGAAAGTATGAAAGGGTTCAAGTTACAGATCACACAGACTTTGGGGAGTGAAACAATATATAAACTGCTTCAGGAGAACAAAAGAGCTCTTCTGGGTACTTAGAATAGAATCATAGAATGGTTTGGGTTGGATGGGATCTTAAAGATCATCTAGTTCTAACTCCCCTGCCATAGGCAGAGACACCTTCCACTACATCAGGCTGCTCAGTGCCTCAGTTTCCAAACTTTGAAACATGTTATTTGATCTTTTTCTTAGTAGAAGAAATCAAGATGTGTAAACTTTAGCAATAATCATGAAGCAACACCCACAGACTACTCTGTCCTAGAGGAAGAGCAGAATTTCCTGGTTTTCTTTGAGTTTGCTGCATATTCTCACTGTTAGCTTCTCAGCAGTGGGAATTCTCACCATTTTACCAGGATACTTTGGAAACTGGTTGCACAAAATTACACAGAACTCTTCCCATCAAGCCATGATTCTTTTAAAGATTTGAAAGTAGCTTATGGAGTCTCTTCATCTAGTGCAAACTCACATCTAGGCTTCAAATCACATCAAGAAGAGGTGTCCATGGCCCAAGGGAAGCACTGTAACCCCTACATCACTGTGGACTGGCCATGTTTAAAAAAGAACCTCAAGAAACCTTACCTTTAGACAAATAAATAACCTCAAAATTTTTGTCAAAAGAAATGGCCCCAAAAAGCTTCCCCATCAGCATTTTGGAATGAAAACATGCTTTGTGGAAACATCCTACTCAGTTCTAGCTGCTTTTGAGCTCATAGGTAGAGACTAAAATGAGACAGACAGCATTTCTGAGGAGAATCATCTGCAAACAGATGGCTGAGCTGTAACCTAGATTCTCTCTACATAGGTGGAAACCTGAAATAACCCTTTCTGTGGAGCACAGAAAGATAAAAATTATTCTGGTGCTTCAGCTGTGACAGGACTAGCAGTTTAGGAGTCACAGGCTGGATTTTTGCACATGATCTCAATGGGGAGGGCAATAAAAATGAAGATGTCAATGGCAGAACCTATGCACATGCCTTGAGTTCTTCCTCCTGATAGCTTTTGTATAGAAGAGATCAATTACGATAAAAATCTTTATTTTTTTCTACTGAAGGCTCATTTATTAGTTGAACACAAACAGCCAGCCACCAGCTTTATAGGTATGTTGTCTTAATTTAAGAAAGCAAGTGATGAAAAATTGCTATTAACAGAACCTGACAATGTGATCAGAAAAGTGTGCTCCAGCATGTTTCAAACACAGAACAAAATACTGACCTTAAGCCAGTGTTCTGTGAAGAATCTCAGCACTGGAGAGATGGATTTCACTTCACAAGTAAAAAACATCTCTGTGTGTTTCTCATATCAACTCTCCTTGTACTCATTGGAAAGAATTATTTAAATTGATATTAGATTAATCCATTGTAATATTTGTACAAAGTTTGGCAGCTGTTGACAATTTAAACTTGTGAAAACCAGACACCTCCTGCCAAAAAAAAAAAAGCAACCAAAATCACAAGAATTCTACTCTACTTCCTACAAAATTTAAAATTAAAATATCCACAAAACGAACAGAAAACCTAAGTGTTCTTCCTTTTCCTAACTCCCTGACAATATGTCCAAATGGTTTTAAAGCTGAAAAAAATTAAAGGTAGGAAGTACATCTGTGCTGCTGCATCCAAGATGCCTTAAATTCTGTTTCTTTTTCTGGGAATACTCAAGTCCTAAGCAGTCTATCATCTGTTTTTTCCAATTCTACCTGCTAGGTCCAGCCCAACAAGCAAGTTTAGATAATGTCAACTAGATCAGACTTCATATAGAGTATTTCAAAAGGAAAATTGATCCTCACAAGCTTAATGAAGGATCAACATAGTCCAGCCCAGTGAAAATAAGAGTCTACTGCAAAATTACTTGTTTTGACTGTCTGAATCTCAGTCAGGGACATATCAAAATTATTTTAGAAAGCTACCAAAGAGAACATCTTCAGTCTCTGGGAAGAGAAATACCTACTCCATTATTATTGCTGAGAAAGGAAGTCAGTATCTTTCAGCATAAAACTCTTCAAAACAAAAGTAAAGCAGAAAGATAGTAAATTATTTGTGTGGAACTCTCTCAGCCCAGAGAGAGAAGCAGCATGTTTGGAACTATTTCCTCTGGAAAAAAAAAAAAAACAACAAACCAAATCCACTGAAAACAACACTAAAATGAAGTAATCTAAAATTATTGCAGTCAATTCTGTGTCATTTCAAAGAGAGAAGCAGAATTCAAGCATACAATGGATTAAACACATACAAAGTAATTTAAAGGGTTTTATTTTAATTTTTTTTTTTAGTAATTCACATGATTGAAGAAGTCTAGTGCTATTCACACAGAATCCAAAACTACACATATTTGACCTAGATACAATGGTTATTTTCCCAGGGGTCTTAATTTATGGAGTCAGTCTTTCCATCTTTAAAATCAGCCTCCTTCTGATGGGAAACACTGAAACTCAGGTGAAACATGAAGTCCTCTAGAAGTGTTTATCAGGAATAGATCATTCCTGCTGTAAAGCATGATATATTGGTTCTCTTTATAGACATTATCCCTGAAAAGAAAATGACAAAGCAGCTAAAAATGGCTGGAATCCTTAAAAACAGGGCAGATTTTCAGGACATAAATTTATCCTCCTTGTACCCCTAGCTAATTTTTTTATGAAGCTAATTCCCATAATTTCAGGTCCTCATCAAAAAGTTAAGATGATATTTCAGAATTTACTATGGTTTTTGTTTGTGTCTGAGTGGAAGGTGATTTCCTCTACAAAGAAAGAATAAGGTTGAGGAAGTTCTACAAGGGGAGATATGAAAGATAGAAGTAAAATTTTGCTCTCTTTTATTTTCCCTTCTTTTTTTCTCCTCATTGTACATTGGAATCTGGTGGACTCAGAGAGAAGGAGGAAAAGATTATGGCCATCAATATATTTAATAATTTGTATAGATTGGACTAACTTTCAGAAGTAAAGCATTAAATACAAGATTTTTAGTACATTTGACAGGATAGGAGAAGAATCTACAGCTCTTCAAGAGGAAGGGTCTGGGTTTTTTTGGCAATTTAGTTTCCCTTCCACATGCTACTGTAAAATCTTGAAAAAAATCAAAAAACTTCTATGAAAAGGAAACTCACATGCAAACTGATGTAATTATTTAAAATGATGTTTTCAAATAGAACAGGTATAGAGAAACTAAAATTATGCATTTACCATGTGAGAACCAAAATGCTCTGAAACTGGGAGAAGTATTCAGAGTAAGAAATTTAACAGATAAGCCTTTAATTAAAAAGTGGTGATTCCAGTTGCCTGTGAAAAAGAAATAGAGGCTTTATGCTCAGCTTTAACTTTTGTTATGCAACATGTCAACTAATACAGATGATATGTGCTCTTGCTTCATCAGTTAATAAAGGCAGGATATTTTTAAACTGTCCTTGGCTAATGTTTAACTAACTGTTTCACTCTGGGAGGTCCTGGCTACTTCCAACACAAGCTAATGAAGGCAAGCTGTATTTCAGCTTTGTCCAACACATAGAATCTAATTTGCCATTTTTTTCTAGTCAAGGTCTGTGTTGTTTAACTACATGAAAATTTTAATATATATATAAACAAAGAGAGAAACATTATTTTAAAGCATATTTAAGGCAAACAAAACACTACAAAACAAAGAAACAAAGCAAAAGAGAATAAAAACCTGAGCTGCAGAACTGCTAGTAATGTATGTCCCTTCAAGGGAACATTTTTGGAACTGGTCATCCCTGAATTCTGCCTTGTTCCAGACTGCTAATGCCTGCAAAAATTCTTCCATTTTTAGCTTTTCTCTTGGATAGTCTAACTTTGGTACAGATTAGATGTGGCAGGATAGAGGAAAAATAAAGGCTTAAATATTTTTATATGATTATATTTCTTTTTTTTTTAATTAATCCTATAAAGAGATCAGTACTGCTGCTGCTAACAGTTTACTTCTTCTCTGCAAAACTGAGAAAATTCAGAAAATTCAGAAAAATTTTCCCTTCCACATGCTGCCATAAAATCTTGGAAAATCAAAAAACTGCTAGGAAAAGGAAACTCACATGCAAACTAATGTACTTATTTAATTATTCCAGGAGATTGACTGTTTCCAGAAATTTTGATTCAAATTATGAACAAAGATACCATGGAATGGACTTTAGTTGCATTTTATCAGTCCAAATTAATTTAAATTTTGCAATTTTCCATGAAACATAGCATTCAAAGAGAACTTTTCTTGTGAAAATAAAAGGATCAGAAGGACAGCCTTGCATCCCTGGACATAGAATGTCCTTCCTTTCTTGCCACAGGCAGATTGACATGTGTATGTTAAACCTTTCCAGAGGTTGAAGTACACAGAACAATAGCAAATAATTTACAAAATCTAAGACAGTAATAAACACACCCCAAAAAATCCCAATTCCTAGAAGTCCTAGCAGTTTATAGTACCTAGAGGCAATGATGAAGATTAGAGATGCAGCACTTTTACCACAGCAGAGTTCAATTTCTGTTTCACAAGGGCAGTATTAGGATCAGCTTGTTAAAATACCCTTCAAAGACTGATGTGAACAATAAAAAGTCAAATGGTATATTCACATTTAAATTTTTAAATGCAGTTTATATCTTTCATGGGTTTAACCCATATTTAAGCAGGTAGCTGTCTAAAGATGGTATCTTTCTCATTGTGTAATGCCTTTAAGCAGAAGGAGACTTCTAGCAGCCTACCAAGGATAATTTGTAAACTTTGGAAATTTACTGATGGGGAGTGATTCTTTATAAGGAAATATAGTGATAAGATGAAGATTTACAGTTTTAAACTGAAAGAGAGTAGATTTCAATTAGACATTAGAAAGAAATTCTTTACCATGAGGGTGATGAGACACTGGAACAGGTTGTTCACAGAAACCATGGATGCCCTGTTCCTGGAAGCATTCAAGGCCAGTTTGAATGAGACTTGGAGCATCCTGGCCNAGTGATTCTTTATAAGGAAATATAGTGATAAGATGAAGATTTACAGTTTTAAACTGAAAGAGAGTAGATTTCAATTAGACATTAGAAAGAAATTCTTTACCATGAGGGTGATGAGACACTGGAACAGGTTGTTCACAGAAACCATGGATGCCCTGTTCCTGGAAGCATTCAAGGCCAGTTTGAATGAGACTTGGAGCATCCTGGCCCGTGGCAAAGGGGTTGGAACTAGATTTTGGTCACTTCCAACCCAAATCAATCTATGGTTCTGTGTTTCTACAAACTCTGCATTTGACTAGACTAACTTTTAGTGACTACAGATAGATAAGATGAATTTTCACACTCTTGCTTTAGCCCCAATGTAAGTGTATTCTGGAAGGTGTAGTTATGAAAACCTTGCTTTATTTGCCTCTGTAGAATCCTAATAGCTTGAAGTAACTTGTTACAGTCAGGAAATCAGCCTAGAAGATCTTGACCAACACTATTCAATAGGCAAAAGGGTTAGGGTTAGGGTTAGGGTTAGGGTTAGGGTTAGGGTCTATTTATGGATCTATTTATGAATTATCTACATGGAAGACTGTGCTTTTGACTGGAGGGACAGAGAAAGCAGGACAGGTAACAGTTTTTATGGAAAAACATAAAAATTTTGGACTCCTGCTGATCTAGACAAAAGCATCAGCACAATTATCTGCTCTTCTTTTCTGTTAGCATCACCCAAATGCCCTTGAGAGTCTTACCCCATTTCTACTTTTTGTAAGAACGAATAAAATAGGCTTCAAAACCTCACCTACTTCATTCAAACAAATACAAGATCTAATTATTTAAAAGGTTTGGTGATCTTTTTGTTGCTTTTATTTTCCAAAAGAAAAAAGGAGCAGTTCCAGGTGAAGTTGAAACTTTCACAGTAACTCACATAACTCTAGTTGAGGGTGCAACAAGGCTTTCAGTAGCAAATCTCTGAGTACACTCCCTGCTGTGGCATTCTCACTGCCTCAAAATAGCTAAATGTGCAGTGCAAAGATACTAGTCTTTAATTAGAGGCCAGAGCAGTTTCAACATCTGGGTCCAGATTCTATTCAAAGCCACAGTACTACAAGCAGACAATCCACCTTTTGTTGAGTTCAGCAGAAACATAACCTCCCACCTTCAGCTTGGATAGAATACAATCTTCCCTCAAATGAGTATAAGTTACAACTGGGTGAATACTCAAGATTTGAACTGTTAAATAAAGTAACTGTTGTTTGCAAAATCCCTTTCCCTCACCCCTTAACAACCAGGCTGCCAATGTCTGGAGTCAGGACCACTTGTTCTCATCGTGTTCCTATGGGGTTTTCTGAACAACAACCTGGGCAGTTAAAAAAACAGAGGTTTTTTGTATGTGGGTAAGAATTATAAAGTTCATTTACAATGAAAAGAAAGAAAAAAGTCTGCAAAAAAAGTAAGTAACATGATGTGAGCTTGAAACATTGTAGGACATTTTTCTGTAACAAGATGATGGGTGGATGTGCTAAGAGGAAAAGTTTCTACCTGCTGCAGATGCTTGTAAGCTCCAGGCACCAGGTTTGCAGGTTAGGGCATGGAGATCCCCACTTCCTCCACCCATCCCTACCTCCTCTCATCATCCTCCATCCTCAAAGTCTTTAAGGAAAAGTAGAAAGCAGAGCTGCAGGGCAGTTTTATTTTTGGTCTGGTTACCCCATCAGTTGCCCTGATGGCTTTGTCAGGGCACTGTGAATTGACACACAATGTGATGCTCTGAAAAGATGGAGGACAAGTGACACATCATGATCATTTGTCCAACAGTTATGATTAAGGCAATTAGAAGTGTCACATGTGCCATTTATTTGAGAAGAATGAGCATGGGAAAGTCACTAAAAATTATTGATGTGTTTATTTTCATTTTGACAGGGAAGGAAGCTTAAGGCTTTCAAAATTCCTGACAATCTTCATAGGGCAACTGTGAAGACATTAAAAGCTCCTTTAAACAGGGATGATAGGAGTAAATAAAGCTCTTTTCTTTGCTAGCACTACCTGGTTTAAGAGAGTGCTCTGGAAAAGAGCTGGCTCCCTGAGAACTGTAAGTATCTGTTCAGATTAACAAGGTATTTTAAGGTGTTGCTGTTACAAGCCAGGAAATAAACTGTGCTGCAGACTGCATGAAGAGAAAAGCTTTTCTCTTGAACAGCAAATGCAGTATCAAAATCTGTCAGGAGTGCTACAACACATGGTCAAAATCTTCCACATAAAATAGGATTTAATAGGCTACTTCAATTTATAATACCCTCTTTGCCTTACAGACATCCAGCCAAAATCTGGTGAGCTGTATATAGTCAAAATGTCTGACTTGTTTCTTGAAAAGCCTGCTTAAAACAGATCAGTTTATATAAAAGAGGGATTCCATGATGAAATGCAGCCTTCAAAAACTGTCCTAAATGCTGTCTAGCCTTTGGATAGTTTAGTCCTCTTCCTTTAATCTCCTTTTTTATTTCCTGTAGCTGCACTCTTCCTTGAAGATTCTTTTTAGAGAATGTTTGCTTTCCCCCCTCTTCCCTCCTCCCACCCAAAAAAGAAGAAGAAATAAATAATGAAAAGCAAAGAATGCCTGAATAATAATCTACACTGCAGAAATTCAGTTCTGCCCTGATAAAAATGTATCTATTCAACCAATTAGTCTATGATGCTCACTGTGCTTTCACAAGACAAAATCCTTCACCTGGAGAGGAAAACAGGCTTTTCCCCTAATGAAAAAGCTAAGATTAGAAAACTACTCCATGAGAGAATTAACTGAGAAGAGTAGCCTGCTATAAAAGAAAGACAAAAACACAAACAGCAATAGACAATCCACAGGGGGATTTCAACCTAAGAGATGATAACTTCAAGATCAGCTTAAAATGATTCACTGTATTGATACCATTTTTTTTTCCTGTGATAAGAACTTCCATGTAATTAAAACAAGTCTGCCTCTGAAAAAGCAAAAAAAGACAGAATATTTTTCTTGCTTGTGATGATCACCCAGTGAATACACTCAAAGCATCTGAAATGAGAGCCTGCATTTTCAGCTGTGTTTGTATCTGTTCAGATACTCATCTGTTCCCTTGTGGTGAAAACACAGAATGTACAGTAAAATGTAATGTCATCCTTTAGCCACAGCAGTCATGGCTCGTGCCCAAGTAAAGCGTTTCCTTTAGTAACAGAGACAACATTCATTTTCTATATTCCAGTTTGCTGCTGAAATTGAACAGTCAGGAGATTTGAGTGCCAATTTGGCAACCCTTCTGATCCAAAATGCATGGCAGGCAATGCAGTGAAGCCATCCATATCAGTGCTGCACCACTTAGCTCAGGACATTTCTAACATATCTCTATTCAGGGAATCTTTTTCTCACTTGGTGCATGTGAGAATAAGCAGTAGTTTGACCAAAATAAGATTTCAGAAGATCAGATTCAACTTCAAAAGACCAGAAAGAGGCTTAGACTAAAAAGTTCACTCTTCTAAGGAATTGTGACCTGCCATGGGGGGTTGGAACTCAATGATCTTTAAGGTCCCTTGCAACACAAACTATTCTATGATTCTTTTCTATGAGCTATCCTTAAAGGGACTTTCTCTTTTGTTTTAAAATATATCCAATCCTTAACCTCTGTTGAGCTCAGTTTGGGTCACTGTGGCAGCTAAAAGCAACTCTGAGATCCAATATTCCTAATATATTTGTTTGGAAAGGGCAAACTCATTAGTTCTTTACAGGTCATATGGAAACACTAAAAATCATTCAGAAGCATGCAGTGCCAATGATCACTTCAAGTGACAAAGGTAGATTTTTAGGTATTATATGGTCAACATCACTTTACCCACTGCTTTTGACTAACGCTTTACAATGCAGTGAGGTGGTAGTTATTCCTTGCCACCACCATTACCCATTGCAGTCTATCTGATGATTAAATCAGTGGGGGACAAAGCAAGAAAGGAACAAATTCTGACACAGGATAGTGGCTCCTAGGGTTTTGTTGTTACCATGAGCTAAACAATTTGCAACTGAAACTCATATGATTACAATAGTTAGAAAATTTCTGTGCCAAATTTCAAATTTTAATGAACTTAAGTAATGAAGCCATTTAAATGGAGCAGGCTGGTTTTGGATTTGATAATGTGTGCAGGGTCTGTGTTCTAAGCTGCCCACAATTAAAATCAGGTTTCCTTGTTTTGACACTGTTACTGCAGGTGTATTCCTATAGATGTGTCAAACTGAAAAAATATTTAAATTTTCGGACCGATGTTTGCTGGAAGACAAGTTTAACTCAATATTTATAGAGTAGGGTGAGGAAAAAAGTGGGAATAGGGTAATAAACAGGACAGTCCTAGAATATAAAGTATTAATTAAAAACTTGCTTAATTATGGATAATTGTAAGGGGCTGCAGGTTCCTGGGATGCTTGGGACTGATCATCAGATGAGCTTTTAAGGCTTGCATGAAGAATGCCTGAGATGGACATGGTGCTGAACTGAAGATGTTTGACTCCAGACACTACGGCCCATTTTATTCCCTCATTGTACACAGTTTGAAGTGTGTCTTCAGTAGTGCCAACACCATTTGTTGTTTTGGTAGTTCTGTCACTCTAAGGAAGTGGACTGTAAACAGCTTATTGGTGACCTGTGCTGTGAATGCAACTTACTTGCTTAAAGCAGCCCAGAACTTAAAATTATCATGGTGGTCTGCCTGCACTAGAGTTGCCCAAGTTGAAAGTGCTGATGGGAACTCCTAAATCAGAGAATTAACATTATAGAAATACTTTAGGATCTAGTCCAGGGGCATGACAGAAAGGCAGGGGTAAGACTCTTTAATAGGATATGTGATGGCAGGACTAGGAGTAATTGATGTGAATTGGAAATGAGGAGATTCAGGCTGGAGATAAGAAAGAAATTCTTAATGGTGGAGATAGTGTAACACTGGAAGAGGTTGCCCAGAGAGGTTGTGGATAACCCCTCTCTGGAGGTGTTTAAGGCCAGGCTGGACAAGGCACTGAGCAACCTGGTCTAGTGGGAGGGATCCCTGCCCATGGCAGGGGGGCTGGAACTAGATGATCTTTAATGTCCCTTCCAACCCAAACTATTCTATGATTCTATGTGAGATATTCTCTACACTGCAGAAAACTACTTTAACTTAATGCAAGGTTTTCTTTCCATTGTAGCGAAATAATAGAAATTTTAGGGGCATACTATCTACTTTCAAAGAACCCTTCATGTCTTGATAAGTTTCTCTCAACTGAACCTTTCATGGTTCACTCACCTTCAGTTTGCTCCTGCTGTGATTGTTTACCATTCCAATAACTGAGCTGGGGTGCATGCCTGCATACACCTATATATATGCACATCCACACACCTGCCTCCTCAGCTTTTATTCATGCAGCTGTGTGTGAGAGCATAAAAAGCTATGTCATGCACAGCTTTTAGGAGCACCATCAAATAATGCATTGGCTAATGAAGGGAGCAACATATGGCATGCTAATTGTCTCACCCTGGAGCCGAGAGGAGCAAGCAATGAGGAAATAGATTCAGGTTGATGGGACTGCATCATTTCTGTGGCCTTTTTGCTGATAACCTGGAAATGGAAAACGTGCAGCAGGTCTCCTGATCTAGAGGCAGCACTGGCATAGAAAAATTCAGTGTAATCATAGAATAGTTTGGGTTGGAAGGGACCTTAAAGATCATCTAGTTCCAACCCCCCTGCCATAGGCAGGGACACCTCCCACTACATCAGGCTGCTCAGTGCCTTGTCCAGTCTGGCCTTAAACACCTCCAGGGATTGAGGAGGAATCCACAACCTCTCTGGGCAACCTCTTCCAGTGTTTCACTACCCCCACCATAAAGAATTTCTCTCTTACATCTAGCCTATCCTCATCTCAGCACCCATGCACTTCTAGCACTTTCCTTCTTCCCAATTCATTACCAGGTTTCTCCCACATTGGTAGCCTTCCTACCTGCATCTAGGCTTCTATCAGCCCCTCCACGAGAGATAAGAAATATCTCCATGATGTTCAGGTCTTCAGGGAAGAGATGTACCCAGCTTTGAACTAGGGAGTCCTTCATGGACCAGATGCCCATATGGGAAATGAGCAGCAAGACCTGCAGCAGGGAGAATCAATTTTGAGGAACCACAAGTTTATTGAGGTAAAGGATCACTCTGTATTTGCCTGCTCTTATAGTCTTTTATCCATCACTCCTCACAGCTGCACTTTGCACCTCCAGAGAGGGGGCATCCACAACCTCTCTGGGCAACCTCTTCCACTATTTCACTACCCTCACCATAAATTTTCTCTTGTATATCTAGCCTGAATCTACCCCCTTCCAATTTACATCCATTATTTCTAGTCCTCCCATCACATATCTTATTAAAAAGACCTGCCCCTGCCTTTCTGTAGCCCCCTTTGGGTATTGAGAAGCTGCTCTGAGGTCCCCCCTAAGCCTTCTCTTCACTAAGCTGAACCCCAACTCCTTCAGCCTGTCTTCATCCAAAATCACACATAGATATTATTTAACTTTCATTAGAACAAGATATTTCTGGTCATTTTGTAGAAGAGAAGAAGTAGACATGGATAGAATAAAAATAATACTAATAGCTAGCAAAATAGCTGAGAGATGAGGTTTAGCTTCCCTCTCTACCTAAAAGATTAATCCATGTTCTTTCTCAAATGGAGTGTTTTTCCTCTTTACCTCACTCCTAATCTCCTCATCAATCCCAGAAAGGAACATATCAGTACAAATGACACTATAACCTCTACAATCTTACCAATTATCTTTCAGTTCTTATTGGATTCACATATGGAGGATAGCACACTGTAGCTAAATCCTCTGTGACAGCTACAGAGAGGCTCTTCAGCATCTAAAGGAGAAGGTAAATCTAACAGTATCTCATTTAAAAGCTTTCTACCTCTAATTTGGACATACTGAAAGAGGGGATGAAAACAATTTGGAAGCAATTGGTCAGTGTTTTGGGGCACTACTTGTGTGTGCCACTCACAGTAAGAGTTTAGCTGCTCTCACTCCTCCCAGGACTAAAACACTATAACCAGTTATTAAAAACCAAATGTTTTGGCCTGGTATTTCAAATGGAGGATGTGCTTTTTGTAATTGCTTTGCCTAATCAGTGGAATGCTGTCATCACTTCTGCCCGCTGGTGCATAAATTTACAAACATCATGCAAATGCACTATTTGTAATAAAACTGACTAATGAACTTTAAAGGCCAATTATTTGTACATGTCTTCTGGCTCAGAATAATCATGCCTCATTCAGATTTACACTTGCATGCTAGCTGTAGTGCAATTTTAATCACTTGTTAATCTACAGCTCATGATAAGCATCACAAGTGAAGTTAGATGGATAATGAGTTTCTCAGACTGTGAAGATCTGATGCTCCCAAGATTAAATATTTGGGGTAGGAAGGAAAACAGAACATAGAGATTCTTTCTAAAAAAACATGCCACAGTTCAAATGGCAGGCAGGTCCTGAAATCCAAGTAAATACAATATTGTTTTTTATAGGACCCCAGTGGGTGCCTGTGCCCCAGTCCACTGGATAAGATGGGATACTGGTTGAGGTGTCTCTGATGCATCAATGGATCTGCATCAGATCCATGTATCTGTGTAAGAATTCAGTGTTTTTTTGCTTTTGCAAATGGACTGACAACAGACTGCTGTGAGAATATTCCTGACAAACTCACAAGGTGCTTCTTTTCTACAGTTTTCCCAAATACCTGAATCTGGCATCTTTTTTATTTGAACATTTGTTTTCCTGATGTTTCTCCTAGAAAGAAGTTTCAGACATTCTCTTGGCCTTCTTCCACATCTGAGGATTCTTTTTCTGCATTAGCTTTCCTTGCTTGTCTTTGTTTTTTCTCAACCAAATCAGCACCATCCTAGATGTGATAACAAAGGACTGTGATAAAGTAATTAAATACATAAAACAATTATCTTCTGGAGCTAAAGGCAGTCCGCTGGCCATAAAGAAATGTTCTGGATTCAAAGCAAGCTTTCTCCTCTCACTGACTGCAGACTGGGGGAAATCTGCAGGCCAGACTGGAATTACTGTCAATGATTTACACTAGCAAAGGAACTGAGTGAAGCCCCTAGGGGCTACTTCTGACTCAGACACTGACCTTAAATTAGTCTCTTGACTTCTTTATGCTTCATCTTACCTATTGTAATGGTCAACTGTCTAGAGTACAGAGTTAGAAGTTTAATCAAGCTTTGAAAAAATTTGTCCAAAACAAGGCTTTTCTTTCTTTCTTTCTTTCTTTCTTTCTTTCTTTCTTTCTTTCTTTCTTTCTTTCTTTCTTTCTTTCTTTCTTTCTTTCTTTCTTTCTTTCTTTCTTTCTTTCTTTCTTTCTTTCTTTCTTTCGTTACGTTGTTCTTTCCTTTCTTTCTTTCTCTCTCTCTCTCTCTCTCTCTCTTTCTTTCTTTCTTTCTTTATTTCTTTCTTTCTTTCTCTCTTTCTTTCTTTCTTTCTTTCTTTCTTTCTTTCTTTCTGCTAGCTCTGGGAAGCATTAAGTCATTCTGATTTTTTTTTTTCTTTTCTGCTTTACCTAGTAGAGAAAATGATAAAATTTCACCTCAGGAAAGAGAAGTTGGAGATGGGAAGGTGGAAATACATGGGAATAAATGTCACAGGTTCATTAAGAATCAATAGCAGGAGAATAAGCCAGAAAATAATTCAGGTGAAAAAGCAATTGAGCCTTTTCAGAAAGCCCCAGGCAAGTGGAAAAAAGTCTGCTTCAGTAATACACAGCATCAAGGGACACTTTATTAAGCCAGTTTTTATGTGATTCATTGGAAATCAAACTGTGCCAGCCTTTACACTGACAATTACTTCGGTGCAACAAGAAGATTTTTAGAGAGGTGAGGGTGGAGAAACATTCCACATGGACAAATATGCCCTAGCTCCCTGGAGTCCTCTAAATCCAGTGCTTTTTTCCAAGGTCTTTCCTCCTCCAGCCCACTAAGTGATTCCTCCCTGTTCTCAAAACACATTCTCCTCCTATTTTATTCCATATCAATGCAAAGCAACTCAAGGAGACTGAGTGACACTTCAAATTAAAATACCAGCAGTGCCTTGACAACTGACAGCCCTGTATTTCCTTATCTATAATCACAGCAGAACTGTCTTACAGTGTGCTGCTTATTGCTTCAATGTCTCCAGAAAATGCTGATGGAGTCAGCCTCAGGCAAGAGAAAGGTTCAAGTGAATGAGAACTGGGAATTTTTGAGGATATTTATTCAGTTGTGACCTTATTTTCTATTGATCCCACCAGGTCACAGTTTTCAGCTCTTTCTGGGCATAAATTCAGTTTCTGGAGGGTGTCACAGTTCTTGCTGCTGGAGGAATGGGCTTTGCAAATTGTGGACTTGTCTTAATCTCTCTGCTGAAATCCTTTCAAGGTCTTTCATCTGAACATAACATAAAATTGAATCAACAGACTCCAAAATAAAACACAATGTATAAATCAGCTGCTATCTCTCCCAAAGGTGATTTCCTTCCTCACCAGATCTTCCTGTTTCTAGCAGTTACTTCCCACTTTTTCTAGGCACAGTTTTATTAAGTAAGCTCATATCTAACAGCTCCCTTCCCTCAGATCTTTTCCCCATGAGCTTGCTCCAGCTGAGCAGCAGATTCTCACAATCATTTGACCTTGCAATCTATTCAGACATGATGTGAATCTTCATTTCAAGGGACTTCAGAGAAGGCTTGTTGATGATAAAAAGAAGTCAAGCATACTTCTTTACAGTCCTACATCTGGCTAGCAGATGATACCTTGCTTTATAGAGCTGACCTGCTGGAAGATGTCCCTGTTTTAGTGATGCTGTGGTTGATGCTTTGGCTGGACTTGCCAGAAGGTTTGTCCTCAAAAATGCTCCCCAAAAGACCTTTTTTTATTACAGATATGTTTTATGAGATCACAGGAAACACAGGAAAGTCATCAAGTCACCTGCATGAAACAAAGAAAGGACAAGACAGTAAAATAAGTGTTGTCTTTTTGTCTGCTTTAAGGAGAGCTCCTTCTCTCCAGTCTCAACTCCGTAAATCAATTTCCAGTAGTTCCCAAAGTTGAAATAAACTCCTGAGTCCCTTCCTGGTCCACAGAACAGGGATCTCTCTGTCATCCCTGCCCCTCTGAAGAATTTCCCTTTGTGATGCAGGCAGGTACCAAGGCAGGGACATTCCCTGTTGCTGCAGGCTTCTCCCTGCTGAGTGAGTTCAGATGCATTTGGTTATTGTGGAGCTCTCCCCTGGCACAGAATGAGCATCCAGGCCATAGTGAGAAAAAGGATTTCCTGCCTTCTCCCTGACTGCAGCCTTATTTATAGCTGAACTGACAGATAGTAATGAATGTTAAGCAGGGAAATGTAGGTGATGCTATCCATCTGTAAACCACAATTACAATTTAATTTACTAAGGAAATAAGCTGAGGAAAAAGCAGTTCCTAATGGTTTTGAAGTGAGCAAGTTTCACACAGTGGTGGAGGCTGGTTGCTGCATGGCATCCCTCTTATCTACAGCAGCTCCCCAGGGAACATGACAGCACAGTGTTATTCCCACTTCCAAAAAAATCCTCTAATTTCTCTCTCTTTTTGACTTAGAAAAGCCCCTGTTTTGAAATAAGAAGCAGTACCAATAGGAATATAGTATATTTCTTCTTGCAGAAAACCCCATAATCCCTTCAATGTCTGTCCTGGCAAACTAGATCTCCAGAAGAAAGAACCAGAGAACAAACAAGTGTTCATTTGTACAACCAGTAAATAAGCTGAGCTAGTAGAGAACCCCATTTTATTACTGTTATTATACAAACTGAATCATCTTCTCTTTCTTCAAGATACTTGTGCTTCTAATGTTTGCACTGGTTATAGGCTGTTTATGATCTAAGCTTTCTCTGTTACATATTTGGAGCCAGTTTCTCATTCCTACACAATATCCAGCTTTCCACCAGGGATCCATTATGGTTTGGGGTAATCCTTCTCCCAACACAGAGCTCTGCCACAGCCTCCCAGTGGCAATAACAAGCCTAGGCAGCAAACAACTTCCACTAACTATGGGCTGTGCAACTCATAAACAGCAGCAGCACTAACATTTCCTCTTTTACTGTTTGAAAATACATCCTTTTCCTCTGTGCTATCAACAGAGCTCAACATAAATTTAAGTAATTGCCAATAGCACATCAGCAGCTGCTGCATTTGGCAGAAAACAGAATGACTCTTCTGATTAAATTTACTTTTTTTTTTTTTTTACTTCAGGAAAAGGTTTTTAGTAATTTTTGCTATTCAGAAACAATACACAGGCATGAATGAACACAATAAGGGGGTTATGTTTGCTTTCTTATTAAAGTAGCCATTTTTCTGTCCTGGGAGGAAAGTAAGTTTGCTATTCTGCTAAGTGGTTTTCATTTAAAGGTTCACTCATTTCAGCTTCTGAATGAAAGCATTTTAGAAAGTTAAACCCACACATTTGTTATTGTTCTTCTGAAGGAACCATAGCACACATCAGCTTCCAAAAGGTGCAAACAGCTCATCTGTTTTGTGGCTGTAAACACCTTGGTCTTACACTTGGACATTAATTCATAGCAGCAGCCAAAAATAATTTGTTTTACCTTTCCTTTAAAAAATAAAAATCACACAGAGAGCAAGAGCAACACACATTCCAACAGAAACCTATATTAGCCAGCCATTTTCCCCTTGAATAGTTTCCTTCTTGCACAAGCATTTGTGTAATCAAAAGAGCTTATCAACCTCTAAAGAAAAAAACCAAAGTACTTGAGGATTCTACAGAGTGAATCAAGAGGTACTACTGCTAGCCTTGAGTAGATTTCAGAACATATAAAAAAGTACTTTCTGGACTGATACACAGCACTCTGCTTAGAGATACACTGCTTCAGAATCATAGAATAGTTT
>VZTY01018236.1:0-12671 GCA_013400935.1 Turnix velox | reverse complement strand
TGGCCTCCTCTGGACCTGCTCCAACAGCTCAATGTCCTTCCTGTGTTGAGGGCTCCAGAACTGGACACAGGAACTCCAGGACGGGTCTCACCAGAGCCCAGTAGAGGGGCAAAATCCCCTCTCTTGCCCTGCTGGTCACACTCCTTTTTGATGCAACCCAGGATTTGGTTGGCCTTCTTGGCTGCAAGTGCACACTGTTGGCTCATGTCAAGTTTGTCATCCACTGACACCCCTAAGTCTTTCTCTTTAGAGCTGCACTCAAGCCACTCTCCACCCAGCCTGTGTCTGTGCTTGGGATTGCTCTGACCCAGGTGCAGGACCTGGTCTAGGTGTTCCTGCTTTGGCAGGGGGATTGGACTAGATGATCTCTTGATGTTCCTTCCAATCCCTGATACACTGTGATTCTGTGAAAATCCTCAGGCTGCTGTTCACCTTGCTGGATACAACTCCTAACTCCCCCCAAACCAATCATTAATTGGAGTTGGACATCACACCATTGCTGCCACAACCCAAGCTGTAGCAGTTATAGGAACTTTCAGAAAAACCCCAACTTTATGGCCTAACTCTACCAGTTTGCTTATTAAAGACATGCAAATTATACAAGTTCAAGCATTTGCTCTCAATGCTTATAGCTGTTTCTTTGATTGCTAATGATGTTGATTCATAAAGAGAAAGCTTTCTAAAATGAAGAGAATATTTCATGTCCCAGACCAAAAGCAAGTGAAAGGATATCGCTTTCTTTTTTTCAATTTTTTTTCACATTAAGCTCTGTCCAAACACCTTGGGATTTGTGAATTAGATGGATATAAAATGCAATTTACCAGCTAATGAGCTGGTCTTCCATTTTTAAACAGAATTATAACTTGGAGCAAACAATAACCATGAATATTTAGTTGTGAACTTCTGTCCTGGATTAAAGTATGCAGTTGTCACAGTTAGTTATTATTTATTCATGCTACAAGATCAGCACAATCATTGTACTCCTAAATGCTCCTAAAATGCTCATACCCAGAGCAATCTGTCCATGTATGAACTTGTGATATGAGCTACCTTTGCAGCCCAGCCTTCTATCGAGAGATGATTTGAGGGTGAAAAATGAAATGTCTGGTCCCTAACATGGAAGAGGACCCTCATAACCTTTTAAAAACAAAAGTGATATTATTGATGTCAAATGGCTTTCATCAAATATTTCAGCAGTCATTTTCTCTTTTCTCATTGGGAAAGTGCTTAATACTGATGGGAATAAGTGCATAAATAAAGTATTTCTTTATATAATTTGCTTAAATTGAAGATTAATTCTTTGGAAAAGAATTAATTCTTTCATCAAATATTTCAGCAGTCATTTTCTGTTTGTTTTCTGCTCATTGGGAAAATGCTGAGCACTGCTGGAAATAAATGCATAAATAAAGTATTTCTTTATATAATTTACTTAAATTGAAGCTTAATTCTTTGGAAAAGATGATCTTCAGTGCCCAAGCAGGTCCACAAACACGAAATTTCCTAGTTCATGTAGAGTTTGGGCTATGAATGTCTCTCATCATGGCATAAGGAAATTTTACACAGGGATGGGTTCATCTGCTTTCCTATCAGGGGCAAAGAATGAAAATGGGTGTTGCTGGAGTATTGACCTGTTTCGGAGAAAGCAGGAGTGTGAAGCTGGATGGATTGGGACTCTCAAGTTTCCAGTTTCCTTTTGCTTACAGTAAAGTGAATGTAAAAGATAGGCTGAGAAATCCTGGGCTGCATCAAGAGAAGTGTGACCAGCAGGGTAAGAGAGGGGATTTTGCCCCTCTCCTGGGCTCTTAGTGAGACCCCACCTGGAGTTACTGTGTCCAGTTCTGGAGCCCCCAACATCATAAGGACATTGAGCTGTTGGAGCAGGTCCAGAGGAGGCCATGAAGATGATGAAAGGGCTGGAGCAACTGCCTTATGAAGACAGGCTGAAGGAGTTGGAGTTCTTCAGGCTGGAGAAGAGAAGGCTCAGAGGGACCTGAGGGGGTTCTACAGAAAGGCAGGGGTAGGGCTTTTTAGTAAGATCTGTGATGGGAGGACTAGAAGCAATGGATGTAAATTGGAAGAGGGGAGATTCAGGCTAGATAGAAGAAAGAAAAAGTAGTGAAACACTGGAAGAGGTTGGCAGAGAGGTTGTGGATGCTCCCTCAGTCCCTGGAGGTGTTTAAGGCCAGGCTGGACAAGGCACTAAGCAGCCTGTTGTAGTGGGCGGTGTCCATTATGGCAGGGGGAACTCAATGATCTTTAAGGTCCCTTCCAGCCCTAAGTGTTAAGTCCCCAAGTAGAATTCAACTGCATGAGCACACCTAGCTTTAAATGCAGAAAAATCCACCACAAGCACCAGCATGATACATTCTGCACCAGCACTGAAACCTGGGAGGTTAAAATGAGACTGGAAATACCTATTACTCCTAAGTCAGACACAGGGATAACACACTACACTTGACCAGATGTCATATTCATGCTTGGAAGCCTTATCTAGCATTAATGAGTAAAATCACTGATCCATTGGTGACAAGATGTCCACTGGCTCTTAAAACTGCATTAGCAATTAGCCTATTGAAATATTAAAGTTAATAGTTACAGCTCCAACACAACATTATATGGTGATTCAGAGGCTCGAAGCATAACTAATTATAGACTGGCTTTTGCAGCAAATACTTTGGTTGGACTTGAGACAGTATTTAAAGGCATGTGTGGGCAGTTAGAAAACACTTCCAGAAACCTGAACAAAGATTTTTTTTTTTTGCAGAAGATTATAAAACTCTTTGAAGAGCAGAAGTAACATGTTAGTTATGTCCTCTCCTCAAACCATATTACTACACTTTCACTTACTTAGCAATGGATTAAAGGGCTTTATACTGAAATCCTATTAACTGCTAACAACAATACAACACAGAATCTGTGTCTTGGAGGTGTAGTGTCGTGGCTATGTCCTACTTGCAGGAAGATGATAGGAAAAAAGGTTTTTTTAACGTACAACAAAGTCAGAACATCTCAGCACAATTTTTAAAGCACATGTTTGCTGCTATCAATTTCCTGCCACATGTTTTCTCATGATTAATAGACTGGGTTTTCCAAAACTGACAAATACTTATGCATGAAAGTGTTACTAGTGCAAGGAAAGAGGTAGCAAGGGTCACTTGTACTTATTCACAGAGGATGAGTTGTTTTATTTGGTACAATCTCAGCTCTATCTAAAGTAGATGTCTTTAGTTTGGACCATCACTCAACTCCACTGCCAAGATCTCAGCTAATAGTATGTAGGTATCCTAATGGAGCATCTAAATCTTAGGAAACGTGGATCCCAGCCTCAGCCATTATAAATAAAATCTGACAACTGATTTTTCAGTTTTCTTTAGATTTAAGTCCTCTGCATAAATAATTTTTCTTTTTGAGGTTGGCCTAACATGCAGATAGTTATTTTTTCCTAGTTTTTTAAACCTAATGCAAACCAAAGGAGTGTCCAGGTGGCCCAAAAGGTTTTTGCTTACAGAATCAAAGTGTTTAAACCAATCCATACATTAAGAGCATTTTTAGTAGGCTGGCAGTTGATCTCGCCCCACATATCAATAGCTACAGGCACACAGATTTACAAATCTGGACTGGGCACTTATGCCAAGCAAATTTGGTTGGAGGGAGTAAATTCTGGGGGGAATAGAAGGGTGAAATGCTCAATAACTAATCTCACCAAGTCAATTGCTCCAAAATACCACAAACCTGTTACTCCTTTACTACAGAAAAACTGCAATTTGCCATAACAGCATTAACTTTCCCATGGCACAACAGAGCATCTTGCTGTCTCAGAAACACAGATCTAGCTGAGGGTGCCTGTAAATCTCTCCTCCTTTGGGAGTTTATCTATGAGAATTCTGCTTACAGTCCCTAAAGAAATGTTTTTCTATATTCCTTATTTATATTTCTGGTATTATTTCTTTGTTAAGTATTTTTATTTATTTTTTTAATACAAAAAAACCCCACTCTCCAATGATAAAATTAACCCAGACAGTATTTTCTACCAGCAGCCACACAGACTGGTATTTAATTTTACCCTGGAAAAAGTTTGTACAGTGTATTTCAAAACAGACACCTCTTATAACCTGGCTGTCTGACTTGACAACTTTCCTGGTCCATTTTCCATTTATTAATATTTATTGTTTCAGCTTTTTTAGCCTCTTCACAGCAAAATGCAGTGTTATAAAGAGATTGAAAGTGTCATAAGAGACAAAGGCAACATTATGAAGATAAAAATGGCTCTAAATTTCCCAGCAAAACTCTATATTGTACAGAGCAAAAGAAAAATTGATGCAGTTGCATTTCTCAAGTAATAGCATCAGTACTTACAGTCCCAAGTGTCATCATTTTATTTCAGCTGTAGAATACTGTTTGTAGAGACTCTAAAGGAGAACCTCTGGGGATAAACCTTTCCTCTCTTCACCTGATAATGTAAACTTCAAACCGGCTGGCAGACAGGACTAAGCTGAATCATCAAGATCTGCTGATCAGTCTGCTTATCTGACTTTGAGATAGGGTCTTTCTACTCTACTTTTTAAACTCCACCGATTTTATTTCCAGGAAGTTTGTTCATTTCCTAATTATTCATTGTGCCATTATCTTTCTATGCATTATTCATTGGGCCATCATCTTTGTGCATCAGACTGGCCACATTTCTTGTAAATCAGAGCTCAAGAAGAAGTCTGAAAATATAGTTTGGACAGATAAAATCTTTATCACCAGTGCATGCTGGAATTACTGGTTAAAAACTCTATTGTCTAAGTCATTGATAAAGCCAAATTGCATCGCTGTGCTGATGTTGAGCTTTTGTACTCCAGGAATAGATGTTAGGACTGGGACAGGACTGTGAGTGATGCAGTTTGATGCACCTACAGGATTGCATCTGTAAAGAAGTGTGTCTGGAAGAGGCCAGGGATTGCATTCAGAAATCATCAAGAGTACATTCATAGAATCATAGAAAAGTCCAAGTTGGAAGAGACCTTAAAGATCATCAAGTTCCCACCCCCCTGCCATAGGCAGGGACACCTCCCACTAGATCAGGCTGCTCAGTGCCTTGTCCAGCCTGGCCTTAAACATCTCCAAGGATTGGGGGGGCAATCTCTTCCAGTGTTCCACCACCTCTCCAGCCTGTCAAGGTCCCTCTGGATGCCATCCCTTCCTTCAGGTGTATCAACTGCACCACACAGCTTGGTGTCATCTGCAAACTTGCTGAGGGTGCACTCAATCCCACTGTCTGTATCTCCTACAAAGATGTTCAATAGCACTGGTCCCAGTACTGATCCTTGAGGAACACCACTCCTTACTGGTTTCTTCATCTTGATCTTATATTGTAAAGCATTCAAGCTTTGTCAATCTAATCCTTTTCTGTCCATGTAAAATAAGATTTCTTTTATTTGGAACACTTTGATTGGGATTAATATGAAAAATTGTAGTGCTTATAGGGTATAAATCTAAGTGAGGCTAGGATCCCTTTATAATAAAAATAGAGCTATTCATATACAGATTATTGTCAGTGCAGCCTACATTTGGCATCCAAAACTGTTGACTCTGTTGATTAGATTTTCAGATGCTCTGATGGTAGCCTCCGACAATTTGCTTAGATGCTCAGAGCTATGTGTAATCTTAGGTGACATAGATGCCACCAATGATAAGATTGCTTGACAGAAATCTCTTCCTCTTAATCATTAAAACTGCACCATGTTGCAGCACAGCTCAAAGTAGTAATCCTTGTGTTCTGTAAAGAGAGATCCTGCACCTTTTTGTCTTTTAATAATGGAAAATATGGACATATGACCTTGCAAAGTCTCAGTCTAAGGACGACTTGAAAAATATATTCCCAACTGAGGTCTTGGATGGTGCTGCTAAATGGGATGATGCATCCTTACAACTGGTTCTTGTCCAAGTGTTTCAATCATGTTGAATCAAAACCAGAAAAACCTTTTTTTTTTAAGGTTTTTGCTTAATTTTCTGACCAGCATAGAAACTGTTAAGCTGCAAGGGAAGGTATGTACAGTAAATGGGCAAAGAATCTGATATCATCATATGAAAAAAGCATGTGCTGAGGTGTCACCTATTTTATTACTCCTCTTCTAACACAATTAGAGATGAGAATATGCTGGACTGAGTACAACATCATGTCTTTTATTCAGAGATCCTGTTAGAGTCACTGAATCCATGATGATGAACATCTCTTCTAATGCCCAAGCTGTGCCTTTGAATGGCCATATCATGGATTCCCAATGCTTCCTTGTTTTCTGCAGTAGAAATATTAAACTATTAAGTTTAGAAACCTTATTCCCTTGATACTCAAATAAAATCAGTTTGTTAAATTGCAATATATATCATGAAAATGTTGTCCTTTTAATATTAAGTAAATATCCTGGAGGTGTTACCTTTACTTTGGCTTTAAATGTCTTTGTGAGCCCACTGAGAGAGGCTTTGGAGGAAGAGTTAATATCTTGTGCTAAAGCAGTAATATCTGAGGAAAAGAGAAGGGAATTTGAGCTATTCTTTAGGTCTGTGAGTCTGGACCTTAGTTTCAAAGTGATGTAGGAGCCCTTCAAAATGTCACTCAGCAAAAAGATTTGCAATGTCTGGCTTCTTTCTCCCCCTCCCTTTTTTTTTTTTTTACTGTTGGTGTAAATCAGAAGTGGTTCAGTGGAGCTAGACTGTGTCAAAATGTCCAAGAGGCATGGGCTGTACCCTATTTTGCTGATATTTGCTTGGAGAAAGGCAGTAATTCTTCCCTTTTCAGCACATTTTGAAAGCTATAGGACAACTCTTAGCTCCCTGTCACTTCCTCTTCTCCAGCAGTCTCAAAACAGGGGAAAGCTGATAACTCAGGCAGAAAAAAATTTAAAAGTGCCCTTTGACTGGAAGATGGAAGCTAAAACATTTCTTTAAAAGTATTGCTAAAAAAGGCCATGGCTATTTTTACCACTATGTGGGTTTTTTAAATTTTTTTCTGAAGCTTAATTGTCATCATTCTGTTAATCCAAATCAAAAATGATACTTGTTGGCAGGGTGGACCTAAAATAAAACCTATTTATTTGCTGTGCTGAGAGCTGGGAAAGATTTAGATCTGAAAAAAGCTATCTTTTTTTTTTCTTTTCACTTTTTTTTTTCCCTTGAAGCAATTATAGATATATTCTGTGACCTGCCCTTATCTTTCTCTGGCTTCTCTGCATACTTGTCACAGGCTTCATGGTTCTCTCTGTGCAAAAAGAAGGCTGCAGGGCTAAAAGCAAGCTCTGAAGCTGTGTCCTGTCTTGTTGCCAGGGAACAGGGATGAAAAAGGGCCTGAGCCAAACTTGGATTTAAGAACCATCCTTGCAACCAGCTGCTTAGGTCACCTTGGGCAAGTAATTTGTGTGGGGTGAGATGGTGAGATTCCTTTTTTTCAGTGTCAGCCTCTCAGTAGTTAAGACTCTCAACTTCAGTTTGATGGAGGACTCTGGCTGTGGATGGGGACAGCAAGAGAAGGAAATCAGTCCCCTGTTTTGATGGAGGACTCTGGCTGTGGATGGGGACAGCAAGAGAAGGAAATCAGTCCCCTGTTTTGATGGAGGACTCTGGCTGTGGATGGGGACAGCAAGAGAAGGAAATCAGTCCCCTGTTTTGATGGAGGACTCTGGCTGTGGATGGGGACAGCAAGAGAAAGGAAATCCATCCCTTATTTTAAGATGCTTGCTTGAAAACGGGACAGACCTCCTGCTGGGGGCAGCTGCTTCTCTCCAATGAGGCTTCCTTAGACTGACACCAAACATCTGGACTTCTGGAGGTTTTCAAAACCGTTTTAATTCTGTTAATCCCTGTCTGACACAAGTATAATTTATGAAATATCCACAGTTGTTGCAAAGGTTTCTGTGCTTTGTGTTGTGTGCCCTGTAGCTGTAACATCAGCCATTTTTTTGAACCATAGAATGGTTTGGGTTGGAAGGGATCTTAAAGATCATCAAGTTCCAACCCCTCTTCCATAGGCAGGGACACCTTCCACTACATCAGGCTGCTCAGTGGCTTGTCCAGCCTGGCCTTAAACACCTCCACAACCTCTCAACCTCTCTGGGCAACCTCTTCCAGTGTTTCACCACCCTCACTGTAAAGAATTTCTTTCTTATATCCAGCTTGAATCTAACTTCTTCCAATTTTGATCCTTTATTTCTAGTCCTCCCATCACATATCTTATTAAAAAGGGATTTTGCACATCCTTAGATTTCTCAGGGTTGCTGGAGGCTGACTTTGAAGGGCTGCAGAACTCCTCCTTCTTCCTCACTGTATTTCTGAAGGCTGAGTCATGCTCTTCCAAGTACTTCTCAGACACAGTTGGTCCTTATCTCCTCATCTCTGACCTGATCCACTCTCTGAGGATTCTTTTTTTGAAAGTGGCAAGAAGAGAACTCCATCCAGCAGTTAGTGGATGGCTCATGGCATCCTTTGCCCAGCAGTGTCAGGATCTGGATAAATCAAGATGAGTAACCATGAGCACAGGGACCACCCTGGGGCTTATTCTGGAGTAAACATGGTGAAAATCTGCCCAGAAGGTGGTGCCTGCCACTGAAATAACTTCTTTCCAAAATAATT
The DNA here is from genome assembly GCA_013400935.1 of Turnix velox. Classification (NCBI taxonomy): domain Eukaryota; kingdom Metazoa; phylum Chordata; class Aves; order Charadriiformes; family Turnicidae; genus Turnix; species Turnix velox. Next base: position 4,064 of record VZTY01018236.1, on the reverse strand, counting down.
TGATAATTCTGTAGCTCTTAGTGCTGTAGCTCTTCATCTAAAGGATTTCTCATGACCCCTTTCCTTAGTGGTGAAGGTTTTGAGTGAGAAAGTTCACAATTTCTCATTTCAGATCAAGCAAATTTTTCCCCAGTAGGAGAATGAAGAGATTTTTTTTTTCCTTATAGACATTTCATTTCAAATTCTCTCCTGTTCAATTTAAACCCATTTCATTCCACCAAAGGCAAAATGCTTCTCTGCTCTCTTTTTTTTTATGAACTAAAGCTGAAAGATTTCTTCTGTCAATGCTTTGACAGCTTTCTGAAGCACCTACCTTGGCTTTGATCTCCTCCTCTCCTCTCCCTATTAATTTTTAACACTTGTTAAAAGATTTGTTCTATTTGTGAGTTGTGAGAAGGTGTCTTAATTTATAGACAGCTCGAGTCCTGCTGTAATTTCAAAGTGTAATTTTTTTTCCCCTTCAAGAATTTAATTCCCATCCTCAGCTACCATCCACTACTTGAAAATCTTATGAAACTCACTTCATATTCACCCAACAGGGCTTCTGACCTTGTTAGTTACAAAATTTAGAGCTCATTTCTCACCAACAACTTCACAAGTCCAAGTGTCCCCTGTCAACAGCAGCAAAAAAAAAATCTTGATTTTCATTAGAGGAGAAAAATCCCTCAGTTTTGATTATCAAGAATTGCAGGAAATACCAAAATACCAGAAAATACTCAAATAGAAAAATCAGTTTAATTTTCCATCCAGAAAACAGAAATATAAAAATTTACAATCTTCCTTTTGGAAAACTGCAAAGATTTCTGCCAGGATCTCAAATATTGTGCTTTAAAAACATTTTTAAGTGTTTCTTTTCCTCTACTTACTTCTCTTTTATTCATACCTAGAGTCTAAAAGGTTCTCTGGAATACTAGTAGTAAAAATAAAAATTAAATTAATGAACAGTCCAGGCTTGTCTGTGACCTAAGGAAGAAATGAGAAGTATTAGTAGTGGTATTCTCTGGGAAAGTCCTGATTTTATCTTTTTTTATACATAAAATGTCCATATTTTTGTTTTCTGTCTCCTTTCTTCAGTAAAGATAAAAAATTTGGGAGGTTTTAGTGGTTTTTCTGCTTAAAAGCTCTACAACCTGTGTGCACTTTTGATCATCTTAACTGCAATAAAGCCAAGACTGGGATGAAGGGGTAAATGGGATGTGATTTCAGGCTGTTTTATGAGGGGTTGGTAGTCTGCTGTAGTTTTAATGCTGAAACAAGCTTTTTTTATTGGAGAAAATACTTTTTGATCTGTACAAGGGATGAAATGTCTCTAAGGTTCATCAGCTCAATGGAGGGCCATGCTGCCACTGTGATATCTTCTCACAAAGGATCAAGGGTGAAATGCACAGTCAATGGTCCAAGAAACCATGAGTCAAATCCCATGGAAGTAGGTTCAGGCCCCCTCTGAGAGGGTTGGAATTGCCTCTGTACTGCCAGTTTTCTTCTGCAACCCACTACTCTCTCACATTTATGTGAAAATTTGGCATTTATGGGTAACATTTGACATGAGGTGCATCCCTTGGACAATTGGTGTGGGTCAGAACAGCAGGAGCAGACTCCTGCCATGTGCTGCCTAATAAACAGTAGATCAGACAAATGCTTTAAAGGTGATTTTCAGCTTCAAAATTCGCATCAAGACTTCAACCATTCCCCTGTTTTCTTCTGCCCTCCCTCCCGTTTCCTTCCTTCCTTCCCTCCTTCCCTCTCTTTCTCTCTCTCTCTTTCTCTTTCTCTCTCTCCTTCCCTCCTTCCCTCCTTCCCTCCTTCCCTCCTTCCCTCCTTCCCTCCTTCCCTCCTTCCCTCCTTCCCTCCTTCCCTCCTTCCCTCCTTCCCTCCTTCCCTCCTTCCCTCCTTCCCTCCTTCCCTCCTTCCCTCCTTCCCTCCTTCCCTCCTTCCCTCCTTCCCTCCTTCCCTCCTTCCCTCCTTCCCTCCTTCCCTCCTTCCCTCCTTCCCTCCTTCCCTCCTTCCCTCCTTCCCTCCTTCCCTCCTTCCCTCCTTCCCTCCTTCCCTCCTTCCCTCCTTCCCTCCTTCCCTCCTTCCCTCCTTCCCTCCTTCCCTCCTTCCCTCCTTCCCTCCTTCCCTCCTTCCCTCCTTCCCTCCTTCCCTCCTTCCCTCCTTCCCTCCTTCCCTCCTTCCCTCNCTCTCTCTCTCTCTCTCTTTCTCTCTCTTTCTCTCTCTTTCTCTCTCTTTCTCTCTCTTTCTCTCTCTCTTATTCTTTTCCTTCTATCCCCCTGATCTGTGATATTTGCTGTTAGAGAGCATTGGCTGAAATGGCACTTTGATTCAACAGTCTCAGCTTTTACTTTTTTCCTCAAGGCATTGAATGACCAAGCCCTGTTGTGGGGACATGATATTTGCAGATGATAATGGAGTATCCCAGATGCACAATTTGCCTGTCCAGGGCTCTGCTTGCCTTGCTCCATCTTCAGGGGGTTTGGATGATGATCATTAAGGTCCCTTCCAACCCAAACTATTCTATGATTCTATCTGTCTGGCAGCCCATTAGCCCTCTCCATCAACTCCAAAGCTCCAACATGTGCTCTGTATGGCTGAAAAGAAAGAGGTTTATATACCCTAACATAATTTTTCAACTTAATCCTTTGTTTGGCTTGTTGGAAGCTTCTTTGAGGGACCAGAACTCCTCTGTCAACAACTGTTCATAAAAAGTGGCACTGAGGTTTGTGTTGCTTTCTTTTCTAATTTGGGTTCATCCAGAACATGCTACAGAAGACCATGCAAATACCAATGCAATATAGAATTATAGAGTAGTTTGGGTTGGAAGGGAACTTAAAAATCATCAAATTACAACTCCCATAGGCAGGGACATCTCCCACTACACCAGGATGCTCAGTGCCTCATCCAGCCTGGCCTTATACACATCCAGGGATGATGGAGCATCTACAACCTCTCTGGACAACCCCTTCCATCACCCTCACCTGGTTTACATGGTTCATGTATGTCCAGTGTATGTTCAGGATGAGGTTTTGCAGCCTGTAGATGCCTGTAGATGCCTTTGCTGCAGCAAAAGGCTGAATGAAATACTTTTCATTGCCCTAAAAATAATACATTTTGAAAATCCCTTTGGAAATATGTTTAAAGCAGCTGCTGCCTAGAATAAACCAAATTTCTCTGGGTGGAATTGGCTGATTTATACCTACCAGAAAGCTCTCTGTAACTTAGTTCATTGTTTTAACTCTGTAACACACCTTCAGACAGCCCTGCTGTGTGTGCACTGCATGGCAAATCAAGCTCTACAAAGCTTTCCATTTCCACAGGGAGAGAGGCTGTAGATATTTCCAAAGCATAAAATAATACAGACTTAAACCTCTCTCTCTCTCTCCACATATTATATACTCTCCATTTATTCACTCCAGCAGGTAGAGAACTCCCCACAACTCACATTGCCACCTTATTTTATGAAGATTAATGAACAGAGAACAGGAGAGCTCAGCTGCCTGTTAAATCAGGGTGTTTGTAACAAGCAAATAGTTCCAGGAGCAAATTGAAACAGATGAGAGGTGTTCTGATACCTTCACTGATTTCTGGAGATCTGCAAACAAAACTCCCGCTATGTGATTTGTCACTCACCTTCATTATGGATTGCAACCAGCAGTGGAAAGTACTGGGGGGAACTGTTTTCTCTTACTGGCATGCTGAAATTTTCACCCTGTGGACTGAAATAAGTTGTTTCCATTTTACAAGTGGAATTTAGCAGAGCAAATAAATCTTTGGGAAGCTTCACTTTTAATTTTCATTTAATTCTTTCCATTTTAAAACTGGAATTTAGCAGAGCAGTCAAACCTTTTGGACGCTCCAAGATTTATTTTTAGTTTTTACTTAGTTGTTTCAATTTTAAAAGTGGAATTCAGCAGAGCAAATAAATCTTTGGGAAGCTTCACTTTTAATTTTCATTTAATTCTTTCCATTTTAAAACTGGAATTTAGCAGAGCAGTCAAACCTTTTGGACGCTCCAAGATTTATTTTTAGTTTTTACTTAGTTGTTTCAATTTTAAAAGTGGAATTCA
>VZTY01018235.1:259883-280532 GCA_013400935.1 Turnix velox | reverse complement strand
AGCCACTGCAGGTCTGACTTGTAAACGTTCTGCAAGGACACAAAGTGCCTCAGAGCAACATCCTCTGGTATCCACAAAACCTTTCCTCTTAATCAAGAGAATCTGTGTCTGCAAAAACACATTTCCTTTTGCCAGCTCACCAACCACCACACCAGAACACTACACAAGAGGTTATGTCTTTCACACAATAGGAAATGACAACTCACATCACTCTGAAGGTCGTACACTTTCCTGGCCTGTACAACATCATTCTGGTCTGGCAGACACGTCCAGCGGTGCAGAGGGTGCCTGTAATCTGCATCACTGACCAGCTCCTGACATTTCTTGGCCAGAACAATCCCCAGCATGTCCACTGGGCTACTGAAATGGGTCTTGGACTTCTCAAAGGCCTTCTTGTACTCTCTGTCACTCTGGATCTTTGCTACATGCATCGACCACATCATCTTGGGATCATCTTGTATGTTGCGGGCCCCTATGTGGTGGCCAAGCTGCTTGCGGTAGGCAGTCTTGTATTTGTACTATTTGAACACAGAAACAACAATTACTATCTTTTTTGAAGCTGTAAATTAAAGTTCTCTGTTTTTAAAACAGCGATTTAAGTTTCTACATGTAATATATTTCAAATTTTTCCCAGACTATTCCACTACTTTATTTTTTATAGAATGTCCAGAAGATTTTGACTGAGTTTTTCATAGTTACATAGAGTATTTTGAAAATTACTACATTCTACTAAAGAAACATTACGTAAACTCTCAGGAGGACAGTTATCTCTGCCGGTTAAAGTTTTAGATCTCTCCTTATTTTAAATAAAATCTGTCTTCACCCAGAGGTGTGTACCAGCTCTTTGCCTCACTATTGTTTACACTCCATTGGACTTACCTCACTAGCAATGTCTCTGGATGCCTTTGCTGCAGTGAGGGGTATGGCATCAGCAGGGAGATCATAGCCTTTCCTCCTCAGTTCTTCATACCCCAACCTGTAATGTTTCTGTTGGAGAAGGATTCAAAGTAATTATGATTCTAAATCCAATTTCACTTATCAAATTAAATGCCTCACTTTTAATAATGTTTCCTAATAGCTGACAGAAATAGGCTTGCTACAAAGGACTGAGCACACATCTACAATGTCAGTTGAACAGCAGGGATGGAAGAGGAAACTGCTAACTCATGTTGAATATTTTTACTTTTAGCATTCTAATAACTCCAATTCTTCTTTATATTTTAACCATTTCTTTTGGGCTTCCCAGTGTTGAATGGTTTTGGAAAGGTAAAGCTCAGAGGTTTGCTTGTAGCTGTTACAATAGCACAATTACTCTGCTGTGCTTTAAACTAAAGCCACAACTTCAAATTTCATTTTTAAAAAAAGTTGTAGAGACAAACTTACATCACTTGTATTAATTAAGTTTGATTTAGCCAGCAAAATTTCAGGAGTGTCAGGCATGATGTGAACCTGAGTCTTGTCCTTGTCCCAAGCTTGTCTGTACAGTACCTGAAGAGAGACAAACAAAAGGCTGATGTGTAGCAGTAAATGCAGCTTAGTTTTTCTCTAGAAGAGCAAGGTAAATACGTACTACCTAAAATAAAAACCACACAAGGTACTAAAATAAAACATTACAACGACTTCTTACTGAAATGCCACACTTTTTTCTTCTTTACATCCATGAAATGTCAAGAAAACAGCACAATGCCAATAGATTTACATATTACATACTAAGTGTCTTATTTGTAGTTACCACAGAATAATTTATACAACACTAAAAACCTTCATCTCCCAAACAAGGCACAGTGCTCCTCAACAACTGAGCAGTAAGGCACTGACCTAACACCTGATAACTGCTTATTTTAAGCACATGTTCAGATATGAAGGTCTTTTTAACAAATGTCTCTGTCTCTAGAGTCAACTTACATTACTTCTGTTCTTGGCATTATTTTTTGCTAGAACAATATCCATGGCATCTGGGATACTTGTGAACTTAATAGTATCTGGGTGCTGCCGGTACTTCTTCTCACTCAGGATTTCAGCAGCTTTCTTGTTCTTTTCAGATTCCAGAGATCCCAAAGGAGTCCATCCAAGGCCTTTGAGCCACTGTAGATCTGCCTTGTATAAATTCTGTGAAGAATCAAAATCATACTGGGTTATTTCTCTTTTCATTCATTGAACCGGTATGTTAGCTTCAGTTTGATCTCTGTTGACATCCAAAGAAAGTTATTAAAGACATTTTTCCATGAGTAGTAAATACCTTTAAAAAAATGAATTAACTAAAGATAGCTTACATCACTCTGGATCTCGTAGACCCTCTTTGCCTGGGTGACATCATTCTGGTCTGGCAGACAAGTCCAGCGGTGCAGTATGTGTTTGTAGTCTACATCACTAACCAGCTCCTGACACTTCTTAGCCAGCAGGAAGCCTAACATGTCCACGGGCATGTTAAACTTTGTCTTCCACTTCTCAAAATCTTTTTTGTACTCCCTCTCACTCTGCATCTTGGCGACTTGTATCGACCACAACATCTTGGGATCATCCTGTAGGCTGCGGAAGCCGATGTGATGTCCCTGCTGCTTGCGGTAACCTTCCTTGTACTTGTACTGGAATGAGAGGGATTGTGGTACTGGAATTAGGGTAAGAGGCAACAGGATAAACAAAATATCCATACATTCTCAGCTCAGTGTTTCTTATTAGGACCACAGAATCATAGAATAGTTTGGGTTGGAAGGAACCTTAAAGATCACTGAGTTCCAGCCCCCCTGCCATGGGCAGGGACACCTCCCACTAGATCAGACTGCTCAGTGCCTTGTCCAGCCTGGTCTTGAACACCTCCAGAGAGGGGACATCCACAACCTCTCTGGGCAGTCTCTTCAAATGTTTCACTACCCTCACCATAAAGAACTTCTTTCTTATCTCCAGACTGAATCTCTCCTCTTCCAATTTAAATCCATTATTTCTACTCCTGCCATCACATATCCTATGAAAAAGTCCTACCCCAGCCTTTCTGTAGCCCCCTTCAGGTATTGAGAAGCCACTATGAGGTCTCCCCTGAGCCTTCTCTTCTCCAGGCTGAACAACCCCAACTCCTTCAGCCTGTCTTCANTGTTGATACAACCCAAGATTTGGTTGGCCTTCCTGGCTGCAAGAGCACACTCCTGGCTCATGTTGAGTTATTCATCCACTGACACCCCGAAAATCCTTCTCTTCAGGGCTGCACTCAAGCCACTCTCCACCCAGCCTGCATCTGTGCTTGGGATTGCCCAGTTCACTACCAATGAAATTACTGTCAAAATGCCAGAGCAAGCCTTAAATTATTTTCTCCACTGACAGAAACAGATAGGGAAAGAGGTTTGTCAGCAATTTTGCCACCTCAGCAGAGAGGTAGATCTGGATGGATTGTGATGCTGTAAGTCACAGAGACAGGACAAGGTGCAGCCTGTATTGAATTAGGAAAAGTTGCTTACGTCACTTGCTATGTCCCTTGAAGCTTTGGCAGCTTTCACTGAAATGGCTTCAGGTGTGAGGTCGTAGCCTTTCTTTATCATTTCCTCCCAGTCAAGCTTGTAGTGTTTCTAAAATTGAAAACAGAATTAATTTCAAAGTCTTAGTAATACATATGTCATCTTCTATTTAGATATGCTAATGATCCAAATCACCCAATTCTAGTCACCTCACAGGCTTCAGTAATGGGAAAAGGGTAACTAGGAAGGGAACTGAGAAATGGGAAACTGATAAGCAAGGAAGAAGCCCTAGGCTAGGGATTATGCAGGGTTTTTTTACATCAACAGCTTCCTACAATAGCTTAGCTTGGGGATTTGAAACATATCAGGGGAATTTTAAACACGCACATCTAAGATAACTGAAAAAAATTCAATTGGCTTAACAAAACCTTAATTACCAAGGCTGTAATGCAACCATTTACTAGTCAGTTCATGTTGTGCCATGTCCATTTTAAGTACCAGCACTTGCAAGTACAAGATTTGGCTCTGAGCAGTCACACAGAGGAAAACCCAAGTATTTTATACTGGCACAATTGTCATTTTTTCATATTTGAAAAGTGAGAATCACTGCATGGCATTCTTTTCCCATATGTTAAGTTAAAAATACAGTCAATGAACTTGTAGTTTCATAGGAAGGAATATTTTACATGATGATTTCTGTGCTAAGTGTAGGGTAAAGACTGTACACATCCACATTTCAAAACCAGGACTTACACTTTCCACTTTCCATAAATACCAAGCTGCTGCTGTGCTGGCCTGGAGATGGCACATAGCTGCTCTGAAAATACTACATGAAATGTCTTGCCTTGGATGTAAACCTCCCATTCTATACCAGTTTATACAAATTATTTACTTAGAATTTACTTTGGATTTGAAGAAAGTTAATTGAAAATGTAACAGGAAGTATTAAAAAACTCTACCTGACTGTAGTTTGCCTTGTTCTGTTTCGCCTGTAGAATATCTGGGGTATCTGGCATCACATGAACCTGAACTTTATCCTTCTCCCAGGCTTCAGTATAAGCATGCTATTGAAAAAAATAAAGTAACATCAGACATGTGAATGAAAAATGATGGCTTTAAGGCATTCACCTTTCCATCTGAGCACTTTGCATGGGTGAAAAATTAATTAAAAGATGGTAACTAGGACATATTTCATACAATGACTAATCCAGAATGGGCTGTATTAGGATCCAGTCTTGTTTCTAAGTGCAACTATCAGGATTTTCAGATAAAAATGAAGTCCAGGTTGCAAGATTTTAATCAAACTGGGTGTTTCATTAAGAAGAAAAAATAAAAAAGGAAAAAGAGGAACATGTGGGTTGTTTTACATAGGGAAACATTGCTGCAAAAAGGTGGTGACTGGTGAAATGGATTCTGTGTGAATGTTTGCTTCATTCTGCTCTTAAATACTCACCTTGTTCATTATATTTGCATTCTGCTTTGCAAGGACCAAGTCCATGGAGTCGTTCTGCTTTGTGAAGCGGAACTGGCTGGGATGCTGCCGGTAGTTGCGGTCACTTGTGATTTCTGTGGCTTTCTTTGATTTCTCCACCTCCAGAGAGCCAGCAGGACTCCAGCCAATGCCCTTGAACCACTCGTTGTAATCCTGCTTGTACTCATTCTGCCAGCACAGCATAACAGGAAAGCTTACAATTCAATAATGACCCACACAAAATTATTTTGTTCTTTCCAAAACAGAGACATAATGAAAAACAAAAGGGGGGGGAGGAAAAGTAAGAGCTGTTGAGTGAGAGGAAAGAGAAACTTACATCACTTTGTATCTGATTCATGTTTCTGTAGAGTTCTAAACTCATGGCATCTGGCAGAAGCATATACTGGTGAATCAGTCTCTTGTAGTTGGTGTTGGTGACACGATCCTGTGCCTCCTTGGCTGCCACGATGCTGAGTGCATCAGAAGGTGTTTGGTAACGGGTCTTGCTTGTCTCATAAGCCTTCTTGTACTCCCTCTCAGACTGCATCTTGGCCACTTGCATATAGTGGACAAGTTTGGGATCATCCTGAAGGCTGCGGAAGCCCACAAGTTTGCCCTTGTCTTGTTCATAACCTAATTTGTATTTATACTGTTAAGAGAAGAGAGACACAGAGGTTCATTCTGCTCCACTTGTTGAATAAGCAATATCTATCTTGCAAGGAAACAAACCCACGGAACTTAAATTGAAATAAGATTTTTACATTAAGGAAACATCACAAAACACATATAGGCAGTGCATTCTAAAGCAAATAGATGTATTGCAACCCTTCTACAAGTACAATTCAAGCATTTTCTTAATAAATTAAATTTCCTTACAGTAGTTTATTCTGCTCCTGCATAAACATCCAGCGTAAACTGGGGATCAGTATAAGCTACAAATGCACAATATACATTTATAAAGTACCCAAGCACCAGCATGTAGAGGAATAAACTCACTTTTCTAACAGCCCCTCATGTATCTCTCATATATTTGTATCAAGAAAGTAACATTTCACAAAATCTGGAATGGGTAATTTATTCTTTCAAGAACTTACATCACTAGCAATATCCCTGGAAGCTTTGGCAGCTTTAATAGGGATAGCATCAGCTCTGAGATCATAACCCTTCTTCCTGGCTTCTTCAAATGAAAGTCTGTACATTTTCTGTGAAAAGAAAGAAAAGAAACATCCCTCAAAAAGAGCAAAACACCCTGCACTTATTTCAATAACACTTTGTTCATTTTATGTAACTTGAAACAAAAACTATCCACATGTTTAACACCCCTTGAGATCAATATTTCACAATTAACTCCAATCCCAGCTTTCAAGCATCAGTGCAGCACCATAACCACTAACAGCAATCTGGAGCACAAGAAATTACTCCAGATTAGAAAGTGAGGACTAGAGAGACTTTTGTGCTTTGGCATGTCACTTGTTTCTAATTTAAGAAAAAAAAAAAAGTATTAGTCTTTTAAATTATACTCACATCACTTATATTAAATGCATTAACTTTTGCTAAAGCAATTTGTGGAATATCTGGTGTGAGGTGAACTTTCTTTTTGTCTTCTTCCCAAGCCTCTTTGTACTTGTGCTAGAAGGAGAGAAAAAAACAAGATGTCAACATAACTAAAAACTAAATAAAAGGATTTAAAATAATATTTCCTGCTTGGAGTATAAACTTTCTTTACAAGGATGCAGCTACTAACATGGTAGAAGCAGTTGACTGTTTGCTTTGGAAGGATGGGAGAGGACATAACCAGGCAAACGAACTCCAACAACCAAAGATCTGCTCCATCTCATAAGTGTCACACTCAACAAAGGCCAATTAAGAAATATGATAGTAAAATATATCAATTAACTGCAAAAACTGACAATTTCCAAAGCTACAGACACAATAGGACTGGCCATCAGGCACAGCTTGCTTCCTACTTACACAAATGAATTTGGAAGAACATTTTCTTACCTCATCCATGATTTTAGCATTATTTAAAGCTAAGGCCATATTCATGGAATCCACAGGAACAGAATACTTGAGCGTGTCGGGATGTTGGCGATACTTCTTCTCACTAAGTATTTCCATGGCTTTTTTGTTCTTTTCAGACTCCAGGGAGCCCAGAGGCAACCAGCCAACACCCTTCATGCTTTCATCATATTCTGCTCTGTATTGATTCTGGAAGCACAAAGAAAATAACCAGATGCATCAAAAAGGCTGTCAATCACAACACTTCTTTCTGTGTTTAATGAATATTAGATTTTGAATACACTTATTCTCTAAAGACAAACAGTCTCAAGATGCATTCAGGGTTTATTCAGAAACCCATCTGCTGCAGTAGTGTCTATTTTAGTACTCTGCCTTTTATACAGTGTTCAGATGCTCCTTATGCTCTAGTATAGATTGCTCATACAAGGTGACATGCTTGGCCCTCCTGAACCACTACTCTGAGAAGCTCTGAGAAGAAACTCTGAGAAGTTAACCTCTCTAGAGGTTAAACACCCCAGAAAACCTCAGACTGTGGCTACTTCAATGGTTTCCCCTCTTCCTGAAAAGGTACGTTTTTGGAAGTATAAGACAAAGTTGTTAATGAAAAGTGAAGCTTTTCCTGTCTTCTTTCCGCACAAGTATTACTCATGATGAGTCTAATGGGAAGTGTAAACATCTATTTCACTTGATACATAAAATTACTTACTTCTGAGCCCAAATTCTTTAGCGATAAGTGTTATTTAATATTTCATAGCCTTAGGAAAAAAACAAAGACTATAATTGCTACACATCTCCTTTCGTTTACTAGGCTTCAGTATATACCTGAACAGATTAAATGAAGAAAATAGTACTATTTATCTCTATAAATTTTCCTTTCATAAACTAAGCATCGTTATATTTAACATACAAAGATGGGAGAATCACTTACATCACTCTGTATCTGCATCATGTTTCTGGCTAACTCAAGACTCATGGCATCAGGTAAAACAATGTAGTTGTGGATCAAACTTTTGTAGTTTGCATTTGTAGCCACTTCCTGGGCTTTCTTGGCTGCCACAACACTGAACATGTCCACTGGAGTATGGAAATTGGTCTTTGCCTTCTCATAATCTTTTTTGTATTCACGATCAGACTGCATTTTAGCCACATGCATGAAGTGCACCAGCTTGGGGTCATCTTCAAGGCTGCGGAACCCAATGTGCTTCCCTTTTGCCTTCTCATAGGCTAGTTTGTATTTATACTGACAGCAGGAAAGAGAAAGAACACCAAAAAGATTTTTAAAATGCACTAGTAAGTTCAATTTTACCTCTGAAAACATACAAAACATTTCTCCTTTCTAACCACAAAAATCTCAGGTTTAGTCATTTAAAAAAATTCAGTCTTACAAAATGGCCCATGAAATGAAGGCAGCTTGCTGAGCAGAGGGCCAAAAAAGCAGAATTCATCATTATTCCATTGGAGAGCAAATACTGGAAGGGCTTGTCCCATCCAGCATAAAATTGAAATCTAAATAAGCCAAGATGCTTGGAAAAAAACACATCTGCATGTAACAGCTCATCGAAAACATTCTGATTTGTTTGTGGCTATTCTGCATATCACACAATCACACTTACATCACTGGCAATGTCTCTAGAGGCTTTGGCTGCTTTTATTGGAATGGCATCTGGCTTCAGGTCATAACCTTTCTTCTTGTCTTCCTCCCAGTCAGCTTTGTAAAGTTTCTAATGGAAAATGTAGAAGAGAGCAGGCACTTTGTTACCAAGGCAGAACTACTGAAGCATCCCACATTTGAACAGAAATATTTCCAAGACATGAAAATCACATTCAGACATGGAATGCCCACTGCAAGCTCAGCAACTCACATTGCTCATGGTGATCTGGTTCACTCTGGACTGCAGGATTTCTGGGGTGTCTGGCATGACATGAATGGTTGTCTTCTCCTTGTTCCACTTATCAGTATAGAGTCTCTGCAATCACAAAGTCATATTCATCACTGAAAAGGCATCATGCTCAGAAAATCAAAGCATGCTTTCTTTTTCCTTATTTGCACAGCAAAGTTCCATCTTTATCACAAACAATCTTCACAAATCTAAATGCTGAGTGGCAATATTACATTATTTCTCAGTCTTTAGTGCTTTATTTGGGAAGTTTGCAAAGTATGTTTTGTTAACTAATAAATAGCAACACTGAAAATTTTCAGCCTGCATTCTTCCCCGGTTTAATGCAAAGCAGAACTTTTTTCCACAGCTCCTCTTTCTATGACAAGCATGAAAAATGGATCAGAGGTATCTCAGATAACTAAGGACAAATTTCAAGAACTCCACTTTTCAAGAAAACTGCCTTAAAATAGGTTAACAAAGTGTTTAAGACGGGTCTGGATAAGGCATTGAGCAACCTGTTCTAGTGGGTGCTGTTCCTGCCCAGAGCAGGGGAGTTGGAACAAGATGATCTTTAAGGTCCCTTCCAACCCAAACCATTCTATGATTCTATAAAATGGACAAAAGCTTAGGGTTTTTTCTTCTCATTGATTATTTTTTCTCCAGAAAAATAGCAAAGGTTACTAAAGCACTATAAATCTGGAGAAGAGCTCTTTAATAACAAACACAAAAGAGAAATCTTTCATCTTCAAAAAGAGAAAATGAAACTCCCTTAATAAAGAGTATGGTCTGAGGCTTTTCTCCTCTCTTGTTGTCCAGTCTTAACCACCAAATCAATAAATCCCTTTGAAATTCTAAAGACCTCAGTGGGAAGGCAGCTGTCCCAGTTTTGAGTGACAAATACCCAAGTCTCTGGCTCAGTCACCATTATCTGGACAAATTCTCACCTTGTTCATGGTCTCAGCATTTTTCTTGGCCAGCACTTGGTCCATGGCATCCATAGGAATGGAATACTTGAGCTTGTCTGGGTGCTGGCGGTATTTCTTCTCATTGAGAATCTCTGTGGCTTTTTTGGCCTTCTCTACATCCAGTGACTGAATGGGTATCCAGCCCACTCCTCGCAGCCAGTTATTGAAGTCTGCTTTGTACACATTCTTTTAAAAATATCAACAAGGAGAAACACAGGTAAATTAGGAAGTCTATAGACATCAAACCAGGTAAAACTTCTTAAAAATTCCCCTGACTGCTCATTTTTGAAGGAAAATGTAAGCATTTTATAATGGCTACTGCTTTCCAAATTCTTCATACAACATTAACAGCTACTGATGTGTTAAAGAAATTCTTTTCGCCAAAGCAATGCATAGAATACACACCACAAACCAAATGGACAGACCTGAGGACAAACTTTGAGTGATAAATATGAAAATCTGATAAAAACTATTTAATTTCTTTAAATTATACTATTGTAGACTCTGTTGATAATAAAATTAATTCAAAGAAAAACAACTACTCCAATGCCTGGTACTTCACCAACTTGAACAGACACCATTCTTATTTAATCATACTTTAGGACAGGGCTTTTAGAATAGATAAAGGCACAACAATGCTGTGAAAATAAAACCTGTTGCTGAAGTGCAGGGTTAGAAGGAGCAGGGAGAATGTCAAAAGTCTGAGAAAAAGACATCATGCTTTTTTAACACATGTATAAAAGGCATAATTTGTCAGGAAAACACAGGGCTCCAGACCAGACATCTACACGCCTGCCCACCCTTAATCCAAAATAGTTTGTTTCTTAGCCTTAAAAGGTTAATAATGCAACACAGTCATTTTGACGAGAAAGAAAATGAGCTGATTAATCATTACATACATCGCTCTGAAGCTGCATCACATTCCTTGATAGCTCCAAGTTCACAGCATCAGGCAGGAGCGTGTAATTATGGATGAGCTGCTTGTAGCCAGCATTGGTAACTGCTTCCTGGGCCTTCTTGGCAGCTGTCACACTGAACATGTCCAAAGGAGTGTGGTATTTGGTCTTGGTCACTTCATAATCCTTCTTGTACTCACGATCTGATTGTATTTTGGCCACATGCATGTAATGAACAAGTTTTGGATCATCCTGTAGGCTGCGGTATCCAACATGCTTGCCTTTGCCTTTCTCATATGACTCTTTGTACTTGTACTAGAGAAAAAGGAAGAGGGGGGAGCTTTACCCACTTTGCCAAGAGAAAACACACTTTTGATCATTTTAATGCTCAGAAACTCAGCATTTTAACAACCACAGCCCATCTTATGAACTCATAAATTGTTTTTCAGACAGACTTTGTACTTACATCGCTCGCAATGTTCCGAGAAGCTTTAGCAGCAATAATGGGAATGGCGTCTGGTTTCAGATCATATCCTTTGGCAATGGTTTTCTTCCAGTCTGCTTTGTAGTTAGCCTTACAGGAGACAAGATTCACAGTCTTACAAAGAGCAGTTTTAACCATTGCTTAAGCCTGTATTTTGGTGACAACTACAGGGATCAAAATATTCAGCAAAGAAAAACATTAACCTGTACACAAATTAAGGTTATACCATGATAAATAAATCTACCACTGAGATAGGAGAGTCCTTCAAGAGCATTAATTTAAAGTAGCTAAATCATGAACTCCATAAGCATTCTTGGAATTCCTATATAGTCCATCTAAGGAATTTTCCAATAAAATGTTTATGTTTGGGTGTTCAGGGGGCTTAAAAATTTGCTTAACAAGCATAAAACTCATTGAATTGTAGAAGTAAAAGTTTAACTGAATTCAGAGCTTGTGCATTTCTATATTCAGTATCACAGCACAAATGAATAAAAGTTATTTTTCCTATTAAGTAAATAACAAATATACTAATGAATTGATGGTCATGTGCTCACATCGCTCAAATTGTAGGCATTGACCCTGGCTTGAATAAATTGAGGAACATCAGCATCCAGAGTGTATTTGTGTTTCACTTTTTCTCCCTCTAGCTTGTATGTTACCTGCAAGGAAAAATAAACACTGTTGACAAACACAAGGTAGATAATATTAATAATAAAAAATAGACACAATGCAGCAGTGCTTACTTCTTACCAACAAATCCCAATTCTACTATTTTTACAGGTTTCATAATTTAAAGGAGTTCTTTTTCTAGATGGAAGATGAATAACATTTAAATAATAATAACAATAAAAATCACTGTATTGCACTAATGATGAAAAATTTCTTACGTCACTGAGTTGTTTTGTGTTGTGCTGAGCTAAAACCATTGGTATGGAGTCTGGTATACTTGTGAATTTGATGGAGTCGGGGTGCTGCCGGTATTTCTTCTCATTTAAGGCTTCTCCAGCCTTTTTAGCTTTCTCAACATCCAAAGAACCGAGAGGACTCCATCCAATACCCTTGAACCAGTTGTTATATTCCTCTTTGTAGGCATTCTGAGGGAGAGAAAGACAAGAGGAACCATTGTTTCCCCACAGAATCATAGAATAGTTCAGGTTGGAAGGGACCTTAAAGATCATCGAGTTCCAACCCAACTGTGATCATTCAACTTAAAACAACAATCAGACTGTGTAGTGTGTTCTACAAGCAGCAGGAAATGTTTGCTGATCCCTGAAGGGAAGAACAGACCATTCCCACCCAGCAATGGTAATACTAGTTGAATAAGAAACCCCTACTCTGTTTTTCACAGAGCAGGAAACCATTCATGAAATTGCAGTCACTGAAATACTCACATCACTCTGAATTTGCATCATGTTCTTTGCAAGCTCAACGTCCATGGCATCTGGCAGGTAGGTGTAGTGATGGATCAGATGTTTGTAGTTGGCATTAGAAATCACATCCTGAGCCTGTTTAGCAGCCTGGATGCTGTACATGTCAGGAGGTGCATGATAGGAAGTCTTGCTCTTCTCATAGTCCTTCTTGTACTCACGCTCAGACTGGATCTTGGCTACATGCATGTAGTGGACAAGCTTAGGGTCATCTTGCAGGCTTTTGAAACCAACCTGCTTTCCTTTGGCCTTTTCATATGCTTCTTTATATTTATACTACAAAGAGAGGAAAAAGAACAAATGAACAGTGGCATGGCATGATATCCACACTACTTCCAAAGAAAAGAATACTCTCATGAGTTTCATTGGAAGCAGTTCAGGAAGACAAGCTCACGTACAGAACATCTCCTCATGCCTTTCCCTGACCACACTGGCATGCAAGGGTAGCCTATTTATTCACAGAGAATTACAGAATGAAACAGGCTTTTTTAAATAAAATTATACAAATTCACTAGTGAATCAATAAAATATTGATGAAAATATAACTGTTTTAAACATGGCCAACGACATGCTCAAAAAAAAAAGAATACATGAACAAGAAGTTATCCTTTATAAACATAATTACAGACATTGTTTAAATAAATTCTTTTGAATTAAAAAGATGTACTTACATCACTGGCAGCCTGTCGAGCAGCCTTGGCAGCCCGGATAGGAATAGCATCAATTTTTAGATCATATCCCTTGGATTTTAATTCTTCTAATCCTGTCTTGTAATAGTTCTAGAAGAAAAGGTGAATTTTGAATGAACAGTTTCTAGCTAACAGAAACTTCCTACTGTAAGGTGAATCGAGAGACCTGAATTCAAAATCTACTTACATCACTGATGTTGTAGGCATTGACTCTAGCCTGTATAAACTGGGGCACATCTGGAGGGAGACTGTACTTGTGAATAATTTCTTCACCTTTGGATTTATATAGTATCTGCAAAGAAAAATAAAGAAAGAAATTTAGCAGCCCAATATTTATAGGTTGTAAACAATTAACACAACTTAAAGACCTCATATGACCTCCCTCATGAAGAAAGAGAGATTAAATCATAATGCTTGTCAAGGGAATAATATAAACTCCTAGCTGGTGCAAAAATATGTTAAGAAGGATGGATACAATCAAAATTACAGTTCGAAAATTGGTGATGATGTGTTTTCTAAGCTTACTTACATCACTCAGCTGCTTGCTATTGATCTCTGCTTGTTTCTGCACTGGAGAGTCAGTCACTTGAGTAAATTTGGTTTGATCAGGATGCTTTTTGTAGGTGTGCTGAAGGAAAGTAAGAAATACATAAGCAAAAAAACTTTAGAAGACAGCAACATGGTGTTCCCTGGGACAGTTATGTCCTGTGTGCACTGTCACACATTATAGTTCTTGTGTTACTTTTTAACAAAATCAGGGAGCAAGTAATTTTTTAAAAGTATTTTTCAATTATTCATACAAAATATTTTGAAAAGGTATATACTTTATAGCATATTATTCAGCACATTTTATATTGTATACAAATGTATATTTAAAGTATCTTCCAGATATTGATAAAGTAAATAAAACTAGTATTAATGAAGTAACTTAAGTACATTCTAAGTATTACTTTAAAAATATGTCAAGTTAAGCAGATAATTGCTTAAGGTTCATTCTTCATTTTGGTACAATTCCTTTAGTTCTACATTTTCACTTGTTCAAGACTGTGCAATATCTGTCTTGAACAGTAGGTGTCCCAAAAGGCTCAAAATAAAGATGAAGACGGTTCTCATAAGTCATATATGGTAATAAGGTCACATTTGAAATTACCAAAATTAAGAGAAAGCACTCTGGAAATGCAGATACTCTGCATGTAGCTGGCTCCCTGATAATCTCTACTGTCTTGTACTCACATCTTTACACTGCTCCAACTTCTTAATAGCTTCATACTCCTGAGTTATGGTCTGAGGGAAGTAGCATCTTGTCTTTTCCTCCTCATACTCTGCTTTGTAATTTTTCTAGGAATAAAACCAAGGCACAGTAAGAGACCACAACTGGGCTTTCTCTGAAATAAAACCAGGAGGGTGAAAATGGAAGGACTGGGACACTTACATCACTCTTCATGGCTTCAACTTTCATGCAATGTGTGTGATGTGGGTCCTCAAAGCTGCCCAAATAGTGTCCTAAGATATTCTTTTGATATGCATCTTTATATTTTACCTGGAAAAATAATCACAAGTTGATAAACACAACTAATCAAGAGTGTCAGTACCAGATGACATGACATAAATCAAATACATACATCACTAAAATTCTTCAGAACATTATCAATTTGGAACTTTGGTGTGTCACAGTAGTTCATGCTGTTTCCTCTTGACTGTTCATAGGACTCTTTGTATAGTTTCTGCAAAAGAAAGTAGTATCAGATAATGTAGTACTTTTATTGACAGGAGTAAAACTGTAAGGGGAAGAACCCTCATCTTGTGATTCATTTTCCACAGGGATTTAAATGAACTAGGCAATAATTAGCTGTCCCCATAACATGCTACAGCTATTGTTACACTCTGCTGTGGAGAAGTAGACCCCTTATCTATAAGATTCTGTTTGGTGGTATCTCATGAAAAATATTTATATATATAACATAAAAACTTAAGAGATCCAAAGGAGGAGGCTTGTGAAGAAATGCTGGTGTGATGTGTTGTACATGACTGAAAATCATCCAGCTGTACTTTGTTGATACTTACATCACTCAGCACGTTTCCTGCAGCTTTCAATTGCCTCAGCAATGGGTTCTCTGTAGCAGGAAGCACATTATAATCTGCAACAGCTTTGTTCTTTTCATAGTCTGCTCTGTATTTTGTCTTGAAAAAGAAAAAAAGGGGTGAGGTCTTAAAAATCACTATCAAAAGTCAAACCTACATTATCTTGGACATTTCAGGAAAGTTTCCCATGTTTTTTTAACTCCTGCTTCACAAAATCAAAGCATTACACAAGTCACTCAGGCAACAGGAGTGCAAAGCGGGGTCAGAAGATAATTTAAAGCTACTTAATAGATGTTCCCCACCTCTGAGCGCCTCTCCAAAAAATGTAATTTTTCAAATATCAGGTGACATCTCAGAAAAGGCACATTCTTACAATTGATGACATCAGATTATCTTTGCTTATGCACAGACTGTTGAAAAATTCTTAAGCCAAACACATCTGTATCTTGAACAAAAAGTCCAACACAATATCACTCAGAGAAGAATAAATACAAAAATCCTGAGTCAAATTCAGCTAGCTTAAGTAGAACTTGGTTAATATATTGATTTGTTCCTATCAAAATCACATACACAACAATCAAAATGAAGCAAATTCTACTTCAGTGAAAGAAAATGCTGCTTCATGGGTA
This sequence comes from Turnix velox, assembly GCA_013400935.1. Lineage (NCBI taxonomy): Eukaryota > Metazoa > Chordata > Aves > Charadriiformes > Turnicidae > Turnix > Turnix velox. Next base: position 264,544 of record VZTY01018235.1, on the reverse strand, counting down.
TTACTGTGGGAGGCCATTAGCCTGGCAAGCAGTTGCTAGAAGGTTCCTAGCTGAATGCAAGCAGGAACACAACGTCTGCCTATTAAGAAAACATTTTTAACACTTGAAAAAAGTGTTTCAGCACAAAGTATCCTGACTTCAGCACTCAACTCAAGGTAAATAAATGGAGCCCACAGGACATACCTTGCTGACATTGTTTGAAACTCGCTTATTGGCTTCGTACTCTGGAGTTTCAGTCTGCATGAAGTAGATTTGGTCTTTTATGTTTTCAAAGTCTTCCTGGTATTTTTTCTGTCAGAAACAAATGAATACCTATGTATCATATGCACTCAAGTTATAAATCAGACATTCACAAAGCAGCTTACTTAGGAAAAGAGAAATACCGTAAATGGAGCAGGAAGAAAATCAACCAGGATTTTCCACGTTTAATTAAATAGGAGATAAAGCTTCTCATGTCAAGATTTCCTGAAGAATTCACTTACCATGCTTAGATTTTCTGAATTCATCTTTGCAATTGCAACATCATAGCACGGAGTTTGACTCCACTTGCCTTTGATCTTGTTTTTATAGTCATCATGGTAAACAATCTATAACAAAATAGAAAATAAAATTTAAGCTCTGAGACACAGCTCAGTTTCACTCAGCAGGTTCATTTAAATAACTCTTCTTTGTAAAGTTGCTATACATTTTACATTCACCTTCTAATGACTTTATGAGATACTGTCAAAAAACACCTCAGAGTGTAAAACAAAAGAGAAAAATGAGGCAGGATGGAAAGTTATGTGTTTATGATATAAAGTAGGAGCAGAAATGTTTGGTGAATGATAAATTTGCCCCCAAGAAAATGAAGTTGTATCTTCATTCTTTCATCAGTTATTCCTTCCCCTGAGACTNGCAGGGAGAAAATCAACCAGGATTTTCCACGTTTAATTAAATAGGAGATAAAGCTTCTCATGTCAAGATTTCCTGAAGAATTCACTTACCATGCTTAGATTTTCTGAATTCATCTTTGCAATTGCAACATCATAGCACGGAGTTTGACTCCACTTGCCTTTGATCTTGTTTTTATAGTCATCATGGTAAACAATCTATAACAAAATAGAAAATAAAATTTAAGCTCTGAGACACAGCTCAGTTTCACTCAGCAGGTTCATTTAAATAACTCTTCTTTGTAAAGTTGCTATACATTTTACATTCACCTTCTAATGACTTTATGAGATACTGTCAAAAAACACCTCAGAGTGTAAAACAAAAGAGAAAAATGAGGCAGGATGGAAAGTTATGTGTTTATGATATAAAGTAGGAGCAGAAATGTTTGGTGAATGATAAATTTGCCCCCAAGAAAATGAAGTTGTATCTTCATTCTTTCATCAGTCATTCCTTCCCCTGAGACTGGGTAGGATTGTCCCTGAGACATCTGAGAAAGAAAGGAACTGACTTCCACCCTGATAACCAAAGGGGTTTTCATGTGAGCTGTGGTCTTCTCTTTTGCTTTCTCTTTCTTTAGGGATCTTTTTGTCCCTCTGACTCCAAAAGGAAGAAGAGCTCTGCATTCTACTCACATCACTCAGCTGCCTCGTCACTTTCTTGGCCTGTTCCACATCAGGTGGGTCTGGCAGAGCAGTGTATTTAGACTTTCGTTCATCATGCCCTTTTTTGTAGACAATCTGAAAATAAGAAAGAAGTAACCATTTACAGTAACTACCAACTTTAGTCCCAACATTCCCCCTTTACTCTGCTAAAGCCACCATTAATGAGTGCAGTTCTGTTCATAGCCACAGCAGCAGAAATTCCTCCAGTCAATGGATTCTGGAGAACAACTAGTAAGTGTCTTGATAAGAAACACTGCAGAAGAATCATTTCCCTGGGAAAGTTTTCAAGTGCATTACTTTGTTGCTCCCAATAAACATGGACTATTGAGCTTCTGGACATCTGGTAAATTCATTTTTTCATTTTTATTTTATTCTGTATTCTGAATTTTTTCATCCAGTCAAAGTCCAGAAAAGCCAACCACGTTACACTGTAAAAGGGACCCAAACTGTCAGACTTTGGTACTTACATCACTCAGGGTCTTTTGAGCCTGTGCCACCCTTCTGAGCTCCGGACTGTCATGGTATGGATAGAACAAGGTTTTGTCTCCTTCCCAGTCTTCAGTATAGAGTTTCTGGAGAACAGAAAAATGCCAGAATAATCACTATAAATTCATCTCTCACTCAGAATGCCTCTTGCACTTCAGCTGGCTAGACCCAGGGTGGGTTTTTCTTACCTTACTGAACATTGCTGTGTTTTTTATTGCATTCACAAGTTCTGGAGCATCAGGGGGAAGCAGGTACTTGTCCTTATTCTCCTCCCAGTTCTGTTTATATAACACCTGTGCAAGACCATTAGAAAGGCATTTAGATCATCATTAGAAAAATAGTTCCATTTGGGAATAATCTTTAACTCCTGTAGAGATTTTCTCATAGGGAAGTTCTAACCCATGACAAAGATGTGAATTAGAAATATTTAATATTACATTTATACTTGCTTTATCAACTCTTCTGTCACTCCTTGTGCTTATAAACCGTTCACAAGCATTGCTTTAGTGCCCTGAGCTTAAAACTTTGTATCAGTGAACTCATGAGCCTCTAATGGTAACAACAACTCCTGAACACTAACTCACTCACCTTGCTCACTTGCTGTGACACCTTCTTTGCATGCTCTATGTCCTTGGCCTTTTCATCAACGTGGCAAATAGTTCTAGCAACTTCACCAGCCATGCGGTATTTAACCTAGATTGATGCACAACAAGATGTATTTATTCTTATCTAATAATTAAATTTGTACTTGGTTTGCTTCTTTCTCACTAAATAGAGCATTACCTACCTCACTCAGCTGGTCTTGCACTTTCTTTATTCTCCGAATTTCTGGGGTATCAATTGTGGAAGCATATGGCTTTCCTCTTTCTTTTTTAAATTTTTCTTTGTACTTGTTCTGAATAAAAACAAAGACAAATGTAATTAAGATGTATCCTAAAGCTCTGCCAGAAATGCATGTAGCAATTATGGATTTAGTTATCTGGGCAGTACAGGAGTTTTGCACAGATTATTGAATAAAAAAACCCCATGACTACACAATTACATTTGAAGAATTACACTACTGCAGCATGAAAGTTTACAATAATATGGATTAAATCTTTTTAAAGTTGGTGCTCCTCAAGAAATAAGAGACAAGTGACAACTCACCTCACTGAATAGGTCCTTCATTTTATTACTGTGCTCCAGATAAGGTGTCAAAAACTTAGATGGGTCCACTTTTGTCCGTATTGTCTTCTTTCTGACTGGAGGTGCTCCATCCTCACCAGAAGGTTTCTCATGCTCAACCGAGTAAGTGGTTGTTTTAGGACCTCTGGTGTCTGTGCTAACTGTCTCAGTGATCTCAGTGATCACCTGGGAAAAAAAAAATTATTTGCTTTACAACTCTAAATCATTGTTTTACAATAAGCCTGCAGTAGTACCTGCAGCCCTACAACAAAACAGTTGTTTTAAAAGAGTTGTAGTATGTATCTAAAACATGGAGAAGCTTCTTTCTCAAACTATAGCTGTTCCTGAGGCTTGTTTCTGAAAAGATATTCTGCATCCAGTCTTTTCTGATGGCACACACTCACAACTCCTTCTAATGGAAACCAAAGAACAATACCCAGAACAAACTAGCAGGCCCCTAGATCAACCCACAAGGTCTTGCAGAAGAAGTATTAAGAAGTATTAAGTTCACTGATATGTGTGCATTTAATATGAAAAATTAGTCCTCTGAACAGAAAAGGCCACTAATTTAGTATAATGTATTAATTACACACAGTTATATCAGTTATGTAACACCACAGGGACCTTTACCTCATGTGGTTCTCCCTCCTCAATGACTGTCTCCTCAATGTAGTACTATTGAAAAGAGATCAAAAACCATTGTTAGGCCAGATCATACAGAAAAGCAAACTAAAGCTTCTGTTTCACTGTTGTAAGAACACACTTGTGCAGAAATATCACTCTAGTTCGTAGGTGCCCATGTAGTCACATTTGCATCCTTGGCAATTCTGAATAGTCATGGTTTAGGGTTGGTCTTTTTTGCACTACTGATTAGATTTTTTCCATGTATCCTGCAATTAAGCAGAATACTTATTCTAATGAAGGATCACTATCTGATTGTAGACCTTGTACTACTGATCAAGATTCTGAATTTCTGCTACATTGATGTCTACACATTGAACTGAACTCTTCTTGCGCTCTGAGAAAACTGCTCTCGAGGATCAACCCATCTCCTCTTGGAATCTCCTTCACCCTCCAGGGCTGTTTTCCATGGGATCTTCCCAAATAGGACCAGATCTGCTCACATGCAGGTCAGGTTTGTAATTCCATCCATTTCACTCATTCTTCTCCCAGTCTTCAATTCACTTCAGCCATGGTTGCATTTGATCTTCCACCAGTATGTCCTTGTTGGCAAGCAGCATGTCCAGCAGAGCATCTCTCCCGGTCAGTGCATCAATTAGTAGACAATAGAATCATAGAATAATTCAGGTTAGAAGAGACGTTAAAGATCATCCAGTTCCAACACCCTTGTCATGGGCAGGGACACCTCCCACTAGACCAGGCTGCTCAGTGCCTTGTCCAAACTGCCTTAAACACCTC
>VZTY01018235.1:236531-259490 GCA_013400935.1 Turnix velox | reverse complement strand
CATCCACTGCCACCCCCAAATCCTTCTCTTCAGAGCTGCACTCAAGCCACTCTCCACCCAGCTTGTGTCTGTGCTTGGGGTTGCCCAGACCCAGGTGCAGGACCTTGCACTTGGCCTTGTTGAACTTCACTGGCCCAACCACAGGCACTTCCAAAAGACACCGAGGTTGTTCAAGACACTGAGATTGTCCAAGCCATTTATAGGCACAAAGGCTGTGGCCTGGGATGTTTTCTCCAGTTGCCATGATGACTTCCCAGGGTGCTACATCTGCCATGAAGTGGCCGAGCTGCAGGTGGAGCATGGACCTTCCTCCTGCTGCTGGAAACCATCCGATTCCTCTGCCTTCTCCAGCCTGATGGTTGCCCTCCATCATCTCCTTCACCAGCATCTCCACCTGGCACTGCTCCCTCACCATGTGCTGCTCTGCTTCTTGCTTTTCATGAAGATGCTCTCAGTCTCTTCTCGAGCTTCTGTGACGGTGTCAAGCCTGCTCACCTCTTCCTTCAGCAAGCAGCCATGACACTGAGCAACCTTCTCCACAGCCTTCTTCCACTGGGGAGCAAGAGAGGTTTCGTCCACCTGCCTTTCCCCACTGCAGCCGGGAGTCCACCTCAGCTGCCGCACAAACGCCGCCGTCCTGCTTTCCCTTTGCAGCCCAAAATGTCAGAAAGCCTCCTTTGTTCCTGAAGCACCCACCGAAGAGTTAAAAGAAAGAAAAGAAACAAAGGTAACAAGGCGAAGGCGGAGAAGAGGTGAAGGCGCACACAGCAAATGGCGGCCGCAAGATGGCGCCGGGCGGCCGCGGCGGGGCTGTGCGGACACCAGGCTTCGCCTTGGCCTCCTCTCGCTGCTCCGGGAAAAGAAAAAAAAAAAAACAAAACCGCGCAAATCTGTTGCTCCAGCCGCTGTAAGTAAAGAGCGGGGATTTTATTCTAAAGGCGATTGAGTTGCCACTGACTCCTGGAAAGGAAAAAATGTCAAATTCGGGCTTTATCTCTGAAGAATCTCCTCAGAGATGCTTCGCTCGGGGTCGCACGCCAAAACTGAGGGAAGAGAAAGCCCTTTGAGTCAAGGCCTAAAGAAATCCTCACTAAAATTTAAGCCCTTCTCTCAGCGTTGTCCCTCAGCACATCACAAACAGCTTTACAAGGTCCCGAAGACAAAAAAACCGCGTCTTAAAATCTTTGACATTTTCTCATTGTTCAGCAAGAATTTTCTCCTCTTCCAGTAGATGAATTTCTGATAGGACTCATATAGATTTCAAATAGACAATTCATACAGAAGTGGGACTGTATTTAAGAAGAGTCAGAAAAGCCTAAGCTGCCTTAAAACTGCTATTTCTTTTTCATTTAACTTCTCCCTATGAATATATGGAGGGAAGCCAGTAAAGAAGCTCCATCCCCGTCTGCCTTAGGAAGGTGGTCACTGAAAATTAAAAAAAAATTAGAGCTGTGTATCCAGAAAACCCAACCATTCCAGCAGCAACAAAGAAACATGGACAGCAAAGAAATACACACCCTGTTCCACAGAGTACATGGTGCTCAGGAAGCATAAAAGGTAATTTGAAGTAATGTGGTAATAGGAAATTTAATGAAGGGCTGGTGTCTTTTGGAAGTAGGTGTTACAAAGTCTTTAAAATGGACTTTATGAGCTGTAACACTCATTTTCTAAAGTGCCTTTAACTAATCCAACCAGCAAAAACCTCGCCTTTGCTTCATTTGCTGTTTGAAAGGTCTGAAGTCATCAGCCTGAGCTGTCAGACCTGCAACCTACAGCCTGTGCCATGGAGTGTGGAGATAAACCTTTGTGGGATACATTTGTACTGTCTTTTCCTCAAACAAACACTTTGTACCCTGTTCTAAACATTCGTGTATTTGTAACACGTGATTTCGTTGCAGAATAAGAACAGAGCAACAGGTAAAACTCATATTAAACTCATATAAAGCTCATATACTCTCTCGGTAACAAAGTCCTTACTCCCATGGTGCTCTCCCATGGCAGTAAGCTGCAGCTCCCCCCAGTTACTGGGGATCTTTTTATTCAAATTGCTGAGATTAACAAACTATTAATCCCTGATGCAACTCCAAGGACATCTAGAGATGACAAATGAGCTCCATCTCAGCAGCTTCTAAGGCTGCATTGGTTTATGTTGCCTTTGGTGACACAAACCGGCTGCATTTCTGCCTTTTACAGGCTAGAAATTGTCTTCCAAAGTTTTCCTTCATCCCTAGGATGGATTGGATAGCAGAGGGCAGTGCAGCAGGGGAAGGAGATAGCCTCCTGTATCTATAATTACACAGAGGAGTAACCACAAAACCTCGCAAGGGGGTGGTGGGATGATTACAAACCTTATTTAAACTGAGAAACTATGACCAGAATGATTTTGCTCCACTGTTGTTTTTTGCTGAACAAACCATTGAGTTCATGCCCTAACCATGCCCTAACCTTCAGAGGGCAAACAGTGAGTGACCACTGATGTTCATGAGCAAGATCTCATTCAGGTGATTAATATATTGATTTATGAGGCAGGAAACAAAGGTTGCCACTCTCAGATCTTTTTCTTACCTCCACAACTTCCTCATATTCTTCTTCCTCCATTTTGAGGGTAGTGGCCTGGCTCTCCCCCACTCACTGGTCCCGCAGCAGATCAAAGAGTGAATGTACAGGATTAGCCCAAGACTGAAAGTAATTTGAAAAGCTACTAGTCAAGTTAATAAAGATCCTGGGTCATGGTTAGTAACTAGTCAGATTACTACAGATTATTATTAGATTATTACAATGCTGTTGACTAATTGAGGAAAGAAGTCAAGCAATAAAGAGAAATAAAGTTGGGATGTGGCATGACTTTGTTTCTCACTGTTCTGGCAAAGTATTGCATTAAGTTTTAAATATGTAATAAATCATCATCCCAGACAAATACTATAGTGTTTGTAACAGCAATACTGGATTTAAATGAAAAGGAAAAAAATAATCAGAGCAAGGGATTTCTTAAACTATAATTTGATTTGGTTTTCATTATAACAAAATTGAGTATTTTCATTTCTCTGTGACTGCGTTTGATGTGATTCCATCACATCATTCAAACTCCTGAGTGGGAGCTTTATCTTCATATTCTTTATATTCTACTATATTCATTCACAAGTAAAAGCATAATGTAGAAAAAGATTGCAAATATTCTTTTTAAGTGAGTTTAGGTTAATGAGAAAATTTCTCTCTTCCCAGCCTTAGCCTATAGAGATGCTATGGTTTGGTGAGTTGTTTGGGATTTTTTTTTACCTTGTGGCTCTTCTACCAGTATTTCTTCAGACCTGGAAAAGATGAAAAACCACAGAGTTGGCTGAATTCCTAAGCAGAGATTACTGTCAAAACCTCTAAATGAATTAATGAACACAAGGATTTTGCAATGAGGCAAAGCTACAATTTTCCAGCAGAGACTGCAGCCCCTGTTTCTGATGTTGGTGGAGGATGAGGCTTTGGAACAGCTGCTCCTGAGCCCAAAGATATTTGCCATGTAAGCCAATACCCCCAGTGACGGGGTGTTTCTGTGGAGCTGGCTCAGCTGCAATTCCTTCTGAGGCAAGTGAAGTTTAGTAATGCAGGTTAAATATAGGAACACAGAATACTGTCCCTTTTTTGTTCCAATGCCTTGAGAAAAATTACCAGAAAGAAAAAACAAATCAGTTTGTTGAAGTGGAATGGTAACTGTTAAAATAAATTAAGAATGACTCAATTAATAGGTAGGTGAACAAGCAGGCCACAGTTTTTGAGTAAACCAAAGGAGAAATTGCCTCTAAGGATGAAGTCTGTACCAGCTCTCACTATTACAGCCTTCATTTACACTTCCCAAACACAGTTCCAGGGTCTTCCCTCTCACTGTGATTTCCAAATAGTCACCCAGACAGCAAATCTGGCTTCCGATGTCAAGGCACATCATTTAACCACAGAAAACTACAGAATCAGGGAACAGCTCAAGATCCTACCAGAAGGAAAAGCAGTCAAAGGTGAGGAGAAGGTTCTTACCTGCAACATCAGGTAAATATCCTTAGGAGCAAAGGCTCTCCAGTCTTCCCTCCTGAGCAGCACTGGGGGAGAGCGAGCCTGGTGCCTCGGCTCCCGGTGACGCATGGGGCTGGCACAGCCAATCTGCCTCCAGCCCGCTCCAGTTTCAGCCCTAAATATACTTGGTGACCCTGCAAGAGGCCACCTGTTCCCAGCAACACGAAGGAGAAGGGAGCTGGGCACTACTGTGCTCCCGAGGAATCCCAAAACACACCAGGAACCCACTGAGCTTTACCAGCTCCCTGCTCAAGTGGAGCCCTGGACAAACCTAAAAGAACACTTAAATGGAAAAAAAAAGGCACACTTCCTTCTTTCTGAGTTGATAGTAATAATAATTAAGAATTTGAATTAACAGAGAATTTCATTCCCTGAATTGGAACTATGGGAATTCAGAAATCTCTGAACTTCAGAGAAAGAAGAGAGGAGTCTGGACTTTGAACTAAATTTTTAGCATAAAGTTGTCTCTAATTTCATCTCTAAATTATACCTTTATTAACATACCTTGATGCAAATTACAATCCAATAACTTTATCATTGTTCATGAAATGAGTTGAACAGATAGATATGGGACCTTGTGAAATCTGAACACTTGCAAGGAAAAAACTCACAAGGAACTTGATGAAGAGAGATAGACCTGGTGAAGAAAGCCCAAGAACACAGGATAAACAGATAAAGTGAGAGAGGAGCAATTGTAATGCACAGAGTGTTTAGGAAAGTCAAGAACTACATGATGTCTAGGGTCAGAGTCATGACGGCAACAGAACTGACATCTCAGGTCAACTCATGCTATAGGATTGGCTTTACTTCTTCAAGGAGGAGCATTTAAAAGCCAAAGCCAGCAATAATCTCATTTCATACAGCACATAATTCAGTAAATGGTTACCAGGAGCCCTTCAGAGACACCCCCTTGCTCCTTAACTCTTTCCAGAAGTTAATATTTATATCCAGATGAAATATCATATCTCATTCCCTACTGCCAAGTATTTTATCCTCTGCACAGAGCAGCAGATCCATCCCTTTCTCCTTTAGGCAAGCTGTGTGCCTTCAGCTACTTAGCGTTTTGCTTTAGTGGCCAGTCCTTCCCCCTTTAATCTCTTTTTCTGTTTGTATAAAAGCCCTTCAGTCTCTCTGCATCTTTTGAAGATACCCAGAAGTGAGCAGAGGCTGCTGATGGAGCCTCACAAGAGCAATGTCAGCTTAACCTTCTGCTCCCCAGAGTGGGTCCTGTCAGTGTGTGTCCCACAAATACCCATGGGGCCATTTTTCTGCCGAGTGTGGCATTTCACTGGGTTGGTGCTTAATGTGACACCTCCAGCAGCAATGACAAACATTTATGTAGCAGAGGGACTAATGTTTTTTATTAAATTCACAATTCGTTATCGCTGTTTCCAGCTCAAATCTCCACCAATCACAAAATTGTGCTTTGGCAAGTAATTCATTAACCCCCTTCTCAAGGTCTTTTCAGTGAGTCAGGGAAGAGAAAGTTCTTAAGTCTCCTACAGTAAACTCTCAGCTCCAAATTCCCAGAATCCCAACAGAACCTTCATTTTTATTTAAAACTGAAAAAAACCAAAAAAAACCAAAAAAAACCCACTACATTTTTTTTTTGGTTTCTATCCAAGCCCACAAATTCTGACTGAAAATTCAGTGCTTGCTCACTTCAGTGCTTGTCGCGACACACAGTATGTGCCAATGTGCTTTTTGCACATCTGTTTGGTATTTAAATACATTATTATTTCTATGTTTCTATATAATAATTAAAGACAGATATTTTCACATATGCCCATATGATGGTCTTCACTATGGAAACAAACCACTCTGCTCATTGTGATATTTCACAACATAAATTTCTCAGGACAGCTAACATCCCAAAGGTATGTTTCTACTTAAACATCAGCAGGTGGAGTCTGCATGAGGCACATGAAAATCTGATGGCTAATATTCCTTTGATGGTTTTTAATTGTTTTATTGTGCAGATTTATGTCTCTGAGTTGGATTTCATACGACTACTTGCTGGAATACTCTGAGAACATCAGCTGAAATTTTTTGGGGACCAGTGTTAGAAAGACAATAGGAAAATGGTGCTGTGGTGGCAGCCTGGCACAGCAGCCCAGGCTGTTTTATCCACAGAACCTAAATTTGCACATACTCAACAGTTTCAAACTAAAAAGACTGGTGTAAAATGACCAAGGGAAAGGAAGATGATGTTTTGCATCCAAATGGCCCAAAGTTTTAAAGCAGAAAAAGCTTTCTTATGCTTTTTAAAACACCACCCTGTTTATCAGGCAGTGACCACCGTGGGCAGGGGGAGGAAGGGAATAACATGTGACAGTCTGGATTTATTTAGAAGGTATATAATAGAAGAACTATGAAACAGCTCCCCTGACCCACAGAGCACTCATGTACAAAAGCTTTGAGGCTGAAAAACAGGCCATTGAATCCTGGAGCCTGATCAATGGAGAGGGCAAAATACAGAGGATCAGTGTGTAAGGTTGAAGGGCAACCACTGTGTAGTTCCCTCTCCCCCAGAAGACCAAATGGTTACAGAAGCTCTGGTTTTCACAACCTCCCCACCAGCTGCTGACATTTAGATGTTGTCTTCATTGTTCAACCCCTTGTATTTCTTCTGTCAGGGCATGTCCCTAGATCCCGAGGTCAAGCTGGTAAGAATTTTGATAAGCTAAGGTTAGATCTCACACCACAAACCCCACGCAACAGGTATCACTGCACAGGATTTTTGAAGACAACATCTTCAAGAGACTTCCTCTCCATCCTTGCATCTGTTTGACAGAAAATTAGATGGGAATTGTGTTGTTCCAGAGATGACACTGACTTCTGTGAGCCTTGTCCTTTGTGTAGATAACCTCAGTGACATCATGGGCACTATATTTAACCGCCTGAGTTAACCCACCTGGACTTAAACATTGTATCACTGCTGTATCCACCTGGACTTAACAAACATTGTATCATTGGAAAAGGACATACTTTAATATGTATTTCTGTCATTATATAATTTTTGTAACAATTATCAGGAAGTTACTTCTCATTGGTTTCACCTTTCCTTCCCACTTACCAGACTTTGTACAGGAAAGCTGGGGGAAAAAAGATTCATTATTTACAGACCTCCCACTTGACCTCATCCCATCTCCAAAATGTTCCTTCAGAGTTAATTTTCCTTCGAAAATTTCCTCCACCAAAGACCTAAAAAGGCACTGGAGACTGTAACACATGGTCTGTTGGTCTTTGGATAAAGGACTGGAGCTTTTAGTGTAGAAGAGCATTATAAAAAAAAATAGAATTCACCAAGATGTTTTACTTCCTTCCTTATGTTACATCCAGGAGATTATTTGAACTCACAGGCAGCACGTAACACATGGGCATGTTCTTCACTTACTGTGGGTCTCTCTCCTCAAAACCATGAGCCAACAACTGTTCTCAGAGGGAATATTTGATTTGTCCATTGGTGAAAATCTCACGTCGTCAGCTCTGCTATGTCCAGCCAGGATATTTCAAACATTTAATTAAGAGGAGATTCAAAGGAGGGGGAGTAAAAACCTTAAAGAGTATGAACAAGATGCAAAGTATTTGTTCATTTTGTTTTCATCACGAGCTCTCATGAAGCAAAGAGAAGTCAAATAAATGCATCTATCTCAACCCAACTCTCCAACTAGTCAAAAAGCTTTAAGATTGGTACCAAACTTTAAGAAAAAAAAAACATGAAGACAGAAAATGGCAGTGTAACAGCTGATGGACGTGGTCACAGGATATTTACACCTAATGAACAGCAGTGACCTCCTTCCAGTGTTTTCCCCAACTGAATCTGCTCATTGGCATGAAGGGCTGTCCTGCTCACATGACAGCTTCTTCTGTTCTTTACTTAGGTCCTCCGAGCATCTTAAAACAAAATATTTATCAACAAGATGATGTCAAACACCCTGATTTATCTCTCCTACTAATGTTCCCAAGACGGCAACAGAGTTTTCACGCAGGCATTGAACAGAAAGGAGATCCACCCAAGGAACATTTCTTCAAGAACACAAAACACATCACTGATTGTGTTGGTCAGACTTCCTGCTGGGGCAAGCTCAGAGACAGCAATGGTTCTGCCATCTGCAACTCAACATTTCTCCATTTCAGAATACAAAGTTACTATAAACTATGAAAGGAAAGGGAAGCTTTCCTCAAATCTTTTCTTCTCTCTCCTATTTATAAGATAAATAAATAAACTTTTTTATTTTTAGAACAGAGGGACAAATACCAGCTGTAAATACCAGTGAAAAGCCATGACTGGTAGCCAGAATTTCAGTTCTTATCCTGTCACATTTGTGTACAGTGGCATCCTGCTGTTTGTCCCTTTCCCCTGTGCCACTCTAGCTCCCCCATGTTGCCAACTAGTCCCCAAGGTGAACAGCAAAGAAAGAATGGAAGTCAGAAGAGTTGTGGGCTTCTGAAGGAACCCCCCAGGGCAGATGAGCCAAGCTGCAATAAAATTAGGTCACAGTTTCGATCAAAGCTCAGTGAGTAAGCTCAAGAGATACCATAACAACTGAATCACTCCATCAGTCAGTCCCCTGAGCTGAAGGATGCTGAAGTGCACATCTAAATTTCAGTGTTTACAGACTTCAGCAACTGCAACCTGTGTCCAGGAGCCATTCTGGGGGAATTCCTCTCTTTGAAATGGAACATCTTCATAGGAAAGGCTCCTGACACCTCCAGCTCTGAAGCGAGGGGGAAGGATTGCAGCATGCTCAGCATTCCTAACCCACATTGCTGAAAGGGGATCTCATCTCCTGAAATACAATCAGGAGCAGCCCATAAAATATTAAGTCTGCTGGCTCTTGGTGGCCAGCAATACTTTGCAGAGGCAATTCCCAGGGGCTGAGTGCTCCATGGAAGGTCATCAACACAACAGAAAGGTCATTAACACAACAGCCCCCATGAGAAATTCCTCTCTGGACTATTATTAACGGTGCTACCCAGCCAGAATCTGCTGTGGCTCCTGTTGCTCTTCAAGGCCAACAGACAATTAAGAGAACGGCTCCATTACTGGGCAATAAATTTAATTGAAATAAGGAACGATACCATCACAAATAACATCCTCTAACCTTTCAGCTTTAGGCCATTCTGTCCTAAGTGCAGCATCACCAGTGGTGGGACTTGCAGAGATCACCTAAACTCCTGCAAACTGATTTTCTCCTCTTGATGCTTCCTCGCTGGCATAAATCAGGGATCTTACCTGAATTACTCACACCAAGGACAGCACAAAAAAAAATCAGGAAAATACAAGTTACACAAGTGAAATTCAGCCCCTGGGGAATTATCTCCTTCACCCTGAGGTTTTTACAGCCTTTTCAGCATCAAGTCTCACACCAGCAGGGTACAAACTACAGGCCCTTATCTCAACTCCTGTTGAGATGACCCATAGTCCTTCTGCTCACCCCCTGCCCTCTGAACCCCAGAGCCCTCCCCACACACACAGGCTCACTGCTCTCACGCCTTGTTTCATTCATCTGCCAGAAGTGACTCAAGCTCCACAGAGAGGTTTTTTTTCTCTACAATAAGGAAGCAAAGGGGAGGAAAACTGAAATTTGTTAGATAGTTTTCCTTTCAATGAGCCTGGCAAACTTTCAGCTGGGTCCCTTGAAAACAACAGAGGAGGCCAAGCTCCTGCTGACTTCATGGGTCTTTTTATACATCAAGAGAATGGCAGGGGATGGACAGAGGCAGCTGCAGAATTACCCCAGCTACCACAACGATGCCCTAAGCATGGTGGCCTTCAGCAAGCCCACTGCCCCAGTGGTTGCCAACAGTGCAAACAGTGTCCTCATCACCCCATGGCAGGATAGTTACCAACAGCATCAAAGGGACACTGACCCTCCTGGTATCTCCATCTCTTTCAGTCCTACCCCCATCCAGTCTACTTCTACTCTTGATAGTGCCAAAAAACCCACCCCATGTGAACAGTCAGCACATGGACTCAGCTAGAAATTATTCAGAAGGTTATTAAAAAAAAAAATCAGTAGTTTTAGCACAACCATGTCCCAAAGCATGACACAGGCAAGAAAGGGTGAGAAGGGGATTTCTGTTGGCCTTGCAGGCTTAGAGGGTTTGATTGCCTTGCATATCATTCAATTTTCATTGAAAAACAGCTTCCAAGTATTTTGACAATAAAAAGGAGGATCCTGCTCCCATCTGGCCTCCCCAGAAGGAAGCAGCTCCAGGTGAAGCCAAAGCAAGAAAACCTCTGCAGTGGCTTGGAAAGGGGAGCAGTGGGCAGGACACTATTGTGGACTCCTGAGCTGCTCCCCACACCCAGTGACAATTTGGTTTTTGGATGGAGGAGCTGGAACTGGCACTTGCTGACAAAGAGTTTCCCAACTACCACTGACAAAGACATCATCCCTAGAGACTGCAAACCCAGCACTTCCAATCAAGGTGTGTCTTCCTCCGACTCCTCAGCCCCAGTCAGGGTCACAGTGAGTCACTAAGTGTTGGCCACCACTCAGCCTCTGCCTGATAAAATCCTGCTGGATCACAGCATGGATAGAAAAGACAACTCATCATGATAAGTGAGATGACACACAGGGTTAAGGCTGACACATAGAGGAGGGCTGACTCTCCAGGCACAAAAGCCACTGCTTTAACAGGCTGCATTCACCTCTGGTTATTCCAGCTCCCCACAAGAGCTGGAGAAACCTTAGTTATCCTGCTGGTGAAACAAAGATAACACAAACCATCTGGTACTTGAGAGGCCACAGGGAGCAGCAGCCACCAGGACACCCAGAAGGAAGAGAAAATGATGTCTACTCATGTGTTAATGCAAGATGTGTTGTTGCAACATCAGCCAGACCTGGAAACAACACCCTACTCATTATACAGACAGCCTAAGCCCTACAGATTTAAGCAAGGGAGTCATCAGCAAATTTCAACAAGAAACAGATACTGGAATATCGCTCCTTGGCTTTTCGCTCATTAACAGAAACAACTCATTTTCCTAAAAACAAACACCCAACACGCACAACCTGTGCAAGTTCAGGCAAAAGGATACAGTACTCAGCAACACCAAAGCAAAATCTTAAAGGGATGAGAGACACAAGAGTCAATAAGCAAGGCGTGGGTTTGTAAGCAAGTCTGCTTTTTCTTTTTTAAGACTAGAAAATGTACAATTCATTTCATATGCGCGTGCGCACAGAGCTCGTTTCTTGAAGGTACTATCAGATAAACTGAGAAAGTCTTTGCATTAAATTGTTATTTCTTCAAACATTTATACACTTTGCAATACACCAGTTAAATACCGATATCTATGTGCATGCACTAGAAATATATGCATGTACACGTTAAAATGTTTAACAAAGACAGCAGATTCCCTCGCCAGTGAGCATCAAAGATACCAAAAATATATTAAAAAGTTAAATTCTTTACCTGCCTTTGTTAAATACAGACTTTTGAAGTTGCCTCCCTTCTTTTCCCCCCAAGAATTCCTACCACAATCCATCCCGGGAGAAGCAGGCAAAGGGGAAGGCAGGGGCGCCGACGAGATTATCCCAGAACCAAAGATAAGCACCTTAGAAAGTTCAAACCAAGCTTTTTCTTTAAAATGTCTTTTTTTCCCTCCTGATCAGATGCAGAAGCTAAGAAAGGGAAGGTCATTTTAAACTCTCCAAACATCCATCTCCACCACAAACGCCCGTGCTTAAGGCCACGTACACTTTCACACCACGGACAATGTTTCCAACCATTCTCCTCCCTCCAAGGCCCAACCTGGACCTTTGGAAAGAGAGACTCTAAAGGACGTTGCTATGGGATGTCCCTCCATCCCAGTAGGTGCTACAGTAGGTAACAACAACCCCATAGTGTTCTGGCAATTCTCTGTAACTCACCTGAGGACCATGCGAGGGAGTTACCTTTTCAAGAAGTGCTGCCCTGGAACTGCAGCAGGAGCACGGTCCAGGGGTCACTGAGAGCCTTTCCAGTAGTGTCATCTGCTCTGTCCCCCACCCCACTTCCATCCATTGCATATAGATATACATATATATGTATATATACATTTTATGCTATCAAAGAGAAGTGTGTCTTCCTCTGAAAAAAAAAACCACTCAATAAAGAGCATGACTTGTTTCGTATGATTCCAGTGGGACTTTTATAAACAAACTTTTGTGCCTCTTCTTTGGTTAAGAAAATGTAAGAGAGATGCCATTTTTTTCCCTATAGGGCAGCTAAAGATACTTCTACTGGGCTTGAATCACAAAGGAAGAGTACTGCAAAGAAGAGAAGCAGTACCTTGGGAAAGAGTGACAGGAACTTTCTGGAATCACTTAATGCAATGATGACCATCATTAAAAAAATCTGTTTCATTAAGTCTTTGGCAAATGCTGACTGTTTGCCAACACTGTGATGTGCAGTTCAGTCCATGCCCCCATCCATGAGAGCATCCTCCCTGCCTGGAAAGTCACGTGAGAAACAAGCAATGGCCTTAAAGAGAGTTTGCTTTATGAAATCCTGCTGAGCCAAAGGCCTGATGGACATCACGGCCACACGGGTAACACAGGAGGAGGTGGTGGGACACGTTGGCAGTGTGAAGTATTAGTCCTGCTGCCACCAGACTGATTCACACACTGCTCCCCCAACAGATTGCAATTAACCTAAAATTGAGGTATAAATATACACAAATATGTACAGTTCACATACAGGAAAATATTTTTGCATTTGTAACACCAGTAACCTTGAAAATACTGGGAGGTGGAGAGCTACGCCATTGATTCGTTTGCTAATTGAAGGAATAATGAAGCCAATGTCCTTGACTAGAGAGCCCTACAATGGAATAAGAAAACCCAAAATGAAAAGCTCGTTCTTCTCACTTCATCTTCACATGCCCAGCCTCGGACTGTTCTAGTGGCTGTATCTCGAGAAGAAGATTGATCACAGCTTCCCTCCAAGGAAAACAAGCAGGAGCCCAACCCAGAGTTTCAGCTGCAGCTTTGTTTTTGCTGAATGGTCTACACATGAGTGTGCATCTATGTAGAAAATAAAGTCGAAATCAGTTCGGTATAAATACATCTAACCCATTAATTCTGCCACTGTGAAGGTAATCATGGGTACAGCTCTTCCTCAGCAATGTCCGTGCAAAGAGGTCATTAAAAATCATCTGATCTTCAGTCTTGACATCATCCATTCCAGTCCTTGGCACAGCCTGTAAGCAGAAGAGAGATTTTAAGGACTTCTCAGGATAACTTCACAGATAACTCCATGGCACCAATCTAAACAACTCTGTAATCCTCACTCAAGGAAATAATTTCCAGGAACAACTCACTCTACACACAGCATTTCCTAGATCTTATTATGCTACAGGCTTCAGATTCAAGACACACACCAAAGTGTTTCCAATCATGATTATTCTTAATAAACCAGAAACTATTTAGTAAGTATTTATTCCTAATAAACCAGAGTTAGTCCCACCCTCACTAGGCCCAGATCACACAAGGTTTTATCCCTGTGGATCTGACGTGGAAGTTGGTTTTTGGAACACAGCAGTCCTAACTTGCTGTGTTCTGAGCCCAAAAACATTTAAGTGTAAGATTATTATTGACATGGGGGGAATGTGTGTTAAATTCAAACACCAAAACTAACCCAGATACCCCTTCTCCAGACAGGAGTAACTCTTACCCCTCTCCAGTTAGAGCACAGCAGGCCTGGATGTGCCACTGGTGATCCTTAATTGAAGTCAGCTTCAGGAACTGGGATATTTCAGCTACTGTCATACACTCTTTAACATCTTGCTTGTTAGCAAAGATCAGCAAACCTGCTTTTTTCAAGTCCTAAGGAGAAAAGAAGAAAAAGAAGAAGATTACAAGCCAGCCCCTGGAGGCAAAAGATGTGATACTGAGTTACAGAACCTTAAGCCCTCACAAAAAAAACCCGAAGTATAAAACACTGCAGGCTGGATACTGTGTAACTCCACAAAATCTTTTGATCCAGCAGATCAAACATCCAATTTTTGCCTGGGACGACCTGTAAAACTACAGAGGGGACTTTGTTGTGCTGGGTGAGGATCAGAGGCTTCCTGTATCTCTGTGTGTGCAGCTGCAGTAAAGCCACCCACCTCTCAACAGACAAGGTCCCTGTTTGACCCTGGCCTTGCAGATCATCCCCGTGTACCCAAAGCCTGGCTTTTCTATAGACACAACCCAACCTTTTAGGGATTTTCACACTGCAAGAATTGATTTTAACCCAAAATGAGTGGAGTGTACACAGTTCTCACCCCGGACAACAGTGGGTTACTTCACCAGAATGTTTTAAGCACTGGTAAAGCCTTGCCAAGCCTGAGGGCAGCCTGGTGCTGGCACCCAGCCTGGCACTGGGGCTGCCTGTGGGTAGAAGGACACTGTGCTCACACTGCAGCCCAGGCCAGGGAAATCCCAACATGTTAAGGAGCTTCCAGGTTGCCACTGACAACATAAAGTGAGCAGTGGTAATATTTTATTTAAAGGATGCACAGAAAATTATCATTTACACTGCTTCAGAATCATCTCCTTGAACAAACACACTGCAATAAACTCCTTCATGAGGCCTATGCAATATTTAAAACTCAGTGCTAACAATTTAGGGAAAAGCAACTCTAGATGCAACTTTGTTTTATCTCAAGCTGTTTGGAACTGGCAAAGGCACCTTCTATTCAAAATCT
Source organism: Turnix velox (assembly GCA_013400935.1). Classification (NCBI taxonomy): domain Eukaryota; kingdom Metazoa; phylum Chordata; class Aves; order Charadriiformes; family Turnicidae; genus Turnix; species Turnix velox. The sequence continues at coordinate 244,750 of VZTY01018235.1, read as the reverse complement.
GTCCCTCTGAAAGAAAGTTCTTTCCAGGAAGCCCAGACAGCTGGCTCCTACCAGCCACATTAACCTTCAAAAACAGCAAAATCAATCCCAAAGTGATCTACTGGTCCAGAAAATAGCTGGAAATTACTTCAATTTTGCCTTAACAGAAACTCAAATGGGTCAGTTTTCAAGGACTGCAAGGAAAAGCAATTTATCCTAAATAAATATTTGACTTTCGTTTCAGCTTGTATGTATTGTTGCCCTCACCAGTCTTGGCCTGGAGAGTCAGCAGAACATACTGAAAACATCCTGTTGTAAAACAATGGGCACACTGGCTGTTCCATGGGTTCTTTTGGAGCACAGAAAGAGTCTCAGCCTGAGGTTTCAGACTTCCCTCATTTCAAATTCAGGTCGTTAACAACTTCCACATCTTCCTTAGCAGATTACAAGACAGAAGATGCAGATTTTGTTCAGTGATTGCAACAGAGCAAAGAGCCAGTCCTGAAACTCTGACAGCAGCAGTCTCCCCGTGCCACATTTAACATCCTGCCTAAAGCAAGAGAGCCAGCCTGACTTCTTTAGCATTTATTAAACACAATTTTCACTTCAATATCAAAAATTTTAAGTACAAGCCACTAAGAAAGGCACTTGGTTTTTCTCAAGTGTCTTAGATTCCCATCATAATGACTTGAAGGAAATACAGAGGCAGCCTCTGCTCTTCCTGCGGTCACCTACAGAACAGTGACTGTATTTTAAATATAGATGTAATATTTTGGGTATAATGCCATCAATCCTATGCACATCTCTGTGTTCTGACAATAAAATTTGAAAGCTCAATGTCCTCACTGTCAACTCATACAAACTGCTCCAGTTTGCATTAAATTGGTCCTGTAAGTCCCAGTAGCCAAGGTTATATAAACACATCCTCCCTAAAAATAAGGGCTGCAGTGCTGCCTGGATGCATTAAAGTCTTGGGAACACTCAGGTCACCCAGAGGGTGCTCCTTGGTGTCAGGATTCCTGCACCAGACCCAGACAGCTCAGTTTTAGACCTGACCCAGGGCTCAAAGAGGGTCTTTACAAGTTAGGAAATTGTACTCTTGGTTTGTAATTCCAGGTACAAATAGAAGGATGGGTACTGCAGCTGTAGACAGTGCATTTTGGTTTGAGAGCTGCTTGCTATAAAACTTATTATTTAGGGTGTATCTGTTTTGCCAGGAAAACAGAAAATACCAAGCAGCCATGAGCTATCAAAAACAGTAATTAAGTTGTTAGGGGAAACAACGATTTTTTAAAAATTATCTTGTTGGTATTGAAGCATAAAACACATGAAAGTCTTTTACAGGACAGAGAAGTAAAGAAGCTAGTTTTGTAGTTCTCTTTAGTAAGCTGTATTTATTTATAGCTTCATTAGGAAGTTCACAAAATCAAGAGTTTCTACAGAAGAGTGCTCTGACAGGGTGCTACCCACAGGCAGAATGTGAGCAGTAATGTCCACCTTGGCCTGTAGGGGAGAGGCCTCTCTCTATCTCCAGCCAGCAGAGACAGAGCTCTCACAAACAGCCCATGAGGCTGATCCTCTCCACACTAACACCCACCTCTCACCCACAATAAATATGAAAAGAAAGAAAACACAGGCTCTACTCACCTCATGTGCTAACATTTTATACAGCTCCTCTTTAGTCACGGAGATCCTCTCTCTGTCCGTGCTGTCCACAACAACGATCACAAACTTTAAAAAGTGAGAAGCTGTCAGTCAGAGGGAGAACAAACTCTGCCTCCTGGCCCCACACTGTGGGCAGGAGGGGCTGCAATTCCCATCACAGCACCCACACATTGGGTCATCCCATCACAACCCCCTCTGCCAGCTGCAGTGGGATTGCCCACAGCACGGCCACCCTCTACACCACAGGCTGTGGTCTGGGTGCAACATCTTTTCACTTCCCATTTTCCATTTCCAAGAGAAAAAAAGAAGCATCAGAAGCATGTATTTCTCTGTAATCCCACCCCTGGTTTTGTTCATTGCTTAGGATCACTGAGGGAGCACACAGACCACCCTCCAACAATTTATAGCCATAAAAAGGTAAAGACTCTCAGCTTTCTCCCTCTACTCCAAACAGGAACATGCAAATAGATATTTGCAAAGGATTTAAAAAACCCCATAAACTCCATACTTCGAGAGCATAGGGGCTGATACATGTCATAGCATCTAATAGGGAAGCAGAGGAAAACAAAGTCAATTAAGATAAATATTAACTTATTTTTAAAACCACATCTGATACCTTGGCTTAAATCGTGGTTTTAAGTTCAGCAAAAGTGCTGCAACTTGACCACTGAAGAGTTCTGAAAATTCTTGGGAGTGCTTTAGTAAATCCATCATCAGAGCTCATGAGAGAGCTTCCAGAGTCCTGGAGGAAAACTTTTGGCTTCCAGGAGTAAAACTGAAAGGTTTTTGACTATCCAGGTTTTAGAGTCCCTGTCAGAGACAGGACAGTGACCTGAGGAGGAGGGGACCTGTAAGGACAAGGATCCTCAAACTGAGCACTAAGGCCAAAGATACTCAAATAAGCTCTACAAACAAGCTGCTTTTAATTGCAGCTCTGTCTCCTACCTAAGAAATCTCAAAGCAAGAGGGTACAACAGCTTGTAAGGAGGAGACTTCAAGAATCAGACCAGGAGTATCAAGTATCTACAGTAACATTCAAAGACCAGTTCATGCTGGAAGGGTGTCAGGTTCAGAGCTTGGTCACCAGCAATGGCTGCAGGAGGGTTTCCAGCTCGTCCTCACCTCAGTGTTGGTGTAGTAGGTGTTCCACGAGGAGCGGAGAGACTCCTGCCCTCCAATGTCCCACATCAGGAAGCGCGTGTTGTTGACCACAATCTCTTCCACGTTGCTCCCTATGGTGGGTGAGGTGTGCACCACTTCATTCATGGAGCTGCAGAGGAGAGAGAATCCCAGTCAGACACCACAAAAACGTGCATCATCCAGAATCTCAGGACTCCTGCTCCAAAACTGAGCTCNCAGAGTCCTGGAGGAAAACTTTTGGCTTCCAGGAGTAAAACTGAAAGGTTTTTGACTATCCAGGTTTTAGAGTCCCTGTCAGAGACAGGACAGTGACCTGAGGAGGAGGGGACCTGTAAGGACAAGGATCCTCAAACTGAGCACTAAGGCCAAAGATACTCAAATAAGCTCTACAAACAAGCTGCTTTTAATTGCAGCTCTGTCTCCTACCTAAGAAATCTCAAAGCAAGAGGGTACAACAGCTTGTAAGGAGGAGACTTCAAGAATCAGACCAGGAGTATCAAGTATCTACAGTAACATTCAAAGACCAGTTCATGCTGGAAGGGTGTCAGGTTCAGAGCTTGGTCACCAGCAATGGCTGCAGGAGGGTTTCCAGCTCGTCCTCACCTCAGTGTTGGTGTAGTAGGTGTTCCACGAGGAGCGGAGAGACTCCTGCCCTCCAATGTCCCACATCAGGAAGCGCGTGTTGTTGACCACAATCTCTTCCACGTTGCTCCCTATGGTGGGTGAGGTGTGCACCACTTCATTCATGGAGCTGCAGAGGAGAGAGAATCCCAGTCAGACACCACAAAAACGTGCATCATCCAGAATCTCAGGACTCCTGCTCCAAAACTGAGCTCCTGCTCTAAAAACTAAACTTCATGCTTATTCTGAGCCCAAAAGCTTAGCAGGAGAATTACAGCAAGCACAGACAAGGTTTGACGGTGGAAGGTGAATAAAAACAAATAAAAATTAAGAAGGACACAGTGAATGGTAATTGAATTACAAAGCTGAGAGACCATCCATGAAGAAAATGATACTAATTAAATCATAAAGCTGAGAGAATATTTGCCTCAGAAGCTGTTTTCAGCAGCCAGAGCTCCTCTCTCCAGGCTCACCTGGGTACACGTGGCAGAGAGCAGATGTTTGTTTCCAGCATGTGGTTAAGCCACAAGACTTCCAAGGTTGCAGATAAACAACCTCAGCATCAGCCCCACCAAACACAGCATCTCACTCTGCTCCCAGTACAGGCCATGAATAAAGTACCTCCTTCATAACTCAGCTACTTTCTGTCCAAACTTTCTTCTCCCTCCCTGCAGCACAGTCCCAGAACTCCACTTGTTGAAGACAAATGTAGTCATAAAGTATTTGAAATGCATTGTTTTAGAAAAACTGAGAGCAATTTTATCACTAAGACCACAAGTCTCACACCTGGTGACAACCACAACTGTACTCCAGATACTGCTGAAGTTCACGTTATTTAAACTCTACTACAGGGGAATATGCAAAAAAACCCCAATCAAATAAAAGCAGCTTCAAGAAAAGGTTTAACCATTTTCAAAGAACTTAATTGTTTCTTCTTCTGATAATCTTTATATATTTTTCCATTTTATATGAAAAATTTATGAAGCTTTAGCAGAGCATTTAGTTACAGTGATGGCAATTTGAGTAGAGTATTTCCTGAAGAGGACAAAGAGAACTGAGGAGATAAGGGGATGGCCCAGTGTTCTCTAAAGGAATCCCAGTTACCCATCACCTGAGCAGTGTAAGGAGATACCTTCTCACCCCACACCTTTCAGTGCAACTACATAAGGGAATGAGAAGGATTAGAAGAACCATAAAAACCATAAAACCAAATGAAGAGTAGCACTGATGTAATAACAAAACCATGGATGATTTCATGTTTGAAAAATAAGTTTTAGCAGAGCTTTTTAATGTTTGGAGGAGACATATAATGAATCTCCCTCTCTTGGCTGAGCCTGCAACCTTTCACATGCAGGCACTCCCATCTCACAGTCTGAAATGTGATGCCTTTCCCCTCCTCCCCACCAAAGCAAGGTGAGCACAAAGCTAACGGCATTTCTAAACACCCGATCACAAAATCCTACAGCTGTCTGAGGAGATCTGGGTATGAGAATGGGAAGAAGTCAAGTGTCTGTGGAGCTGCCTGTGGAATCACCTCTCCAACATCTGCTGTGACCCTCCACAACATCAAAGCAGCAGCCAGCACTAACCAGCACGAGCTGTCCTGCTAGTTCATCTCTGCTTATCTCTTATGAGAAGAGTTAAACACATTCATCCATGCTCAGAACACAGACCTGCCAGGAACAAACAGTGAAAGCGGGAGATGCAGAGATGGAGGCAGGGCTAAAGGAGGAGCCAGGCAGGAGGAGAAAGGCCAGAGCACACAGCAGCAAAGAGGGGAAGAGGAATGCTAGCAGAGAGAAGGGGAAGTCTTGTGGAGTTTGAATGGGAGTGAAGGAAAAGGAGGCACACAGAGATGCACTGCACAAAAGGGAATAGAAAACACTGAGACTGCAGAAACAAGATGAGAAGAATCATGAGACACTTGTGGAGGAAGTGGAAAGACATCAGCAGTGCTGAAACATTCCAAGGACAACCCTCAGCTGCAGCAGTTACTAGTCTTCAGAAACATTCTCTGCTCTATTTAAGCTTTATAAAATCTTTCACTTTTGGTTTCAGTAACAGCAACCACCTTTATCTTTCCCGTTATCTACAGAGTGGGGCAGGGCACGAGTGGCTGGAAATGTTACATGAATTTGGCAATTCTCAACGTGAGAAACCACAAATGTGTTCCTACTATAAACAGACCTTGAGTGGCCTGTCCCACCTAGAAGCTTCAGAGCCTGTGGACAAATTTGTACCCTTTTATCAAAACACAGTCGAGACACAAAGCTCAGACAAGTTTCACATAAACCAGAGGCAAGACTAAGACAAGACAAAAACAAGCCAGTGCCACTACCAAAGACAGAGGCTGTGGGACAGCTACCAGGGCTGGTGGCTCCTCCAAGAGCCTGGTCAGGCAGCACAGGCTACCACCAGCCACACAAGTTCCTACGGCAAAGGAAGCAGCCCTTGGTGGGCAGGACACAAACTGTAGCAGGGAGAGGTCAGGCTTTGCTGCTCAGCTTTCACAGGACAATGTTTAGGTGCTGTGCTGTGGGTGGCTTCAGCAGCTTTGACCTGTGGCTAAACCTCCCTATAATCACGTTTTAGGGAGCTGGCAAACAGACACCAAGGGCAGCTGTGATTAAGTGGTAATAGCAACGTAATCTGATAAAAGAAAAAGCTCCCAACAAAAGCTTATTCACACACTGAACAAAACACAGACCCTTCCAAACTCCAAGCACACACTCTGACACACTGCCACCAATGCTGCTCAGAAACCCTCAGAGCATCTCAGATCTCAGACCGACAGGGGAAGCAGCAACAAGCCAGAGGAACACTCATGCCTTCAAACACAGGAAATGTCACCTGCAGTTCATACTTACAATTGGTAAAGAATGGTGGTTTTCCCCGCATTATCCAGGCCAACAATGATTACTTTGTGCTCTGAAATGGAAACACCAGGGTAAGTCACGGTGCTAACTGCTCGGACGATAACAAGAGCACTCAGAAACAAGGCTGGTGCTGTGCTTGGACCCATTTCCTGAGCAAACACGGCCAGGATTCAGGTACCCCAGGTCCTGGGCCACAGCTAGGAGCTGATTTGCCCACAGAGCTGTGCAGACTCAGGGACTGCTCTCAGCAGGTGATGAGTGACTGTTGGGTTTTCCCCTTCTGCACATCTACAGGAACAACTTCTGTGATTTCATGAGGATATTTTCCTTCTCTGAATTACCAGAACAATCTCACACTGGAATCCTATCCCAGGCCTCCACGTTTTTGCAGCTTTTAACAGCCTGCACTTTCTGTTTCCTTCCCAACTCCAGCAGTTCTCCAGAACTCACACAAGTTAGATGTTAATTTTCCAAGGCTGGACTTTCACTACAGCCTACAACATCTTGATGTCTTTGCAAAGACCTGTTAAACTCTACAGCAAGGCTTATGCACACTGTGAGAGACCCATCCACCTTCCTCAGAGCCCTCTTTTCCATCCAGCAGGTTTGCAACAGCTTTGCCTGGGAACATCTTAAGAGTACAAATTCACCCAAAGTTTAGCTTTGGCCAAACCAACGTGTTCTACACAAAACTGCCCTGACAGACACACGAACACATTTTGGAGCTCCATGTCAGAGCAAATTATTGTTTCCATTTAGCATCTTCTTTCCCACACACTGTAAAATCCAACTTGAATCCTACAGCTGGGATTGTCCAGCACATCCAGGCTGATGATCTCCAGGAGGAGTCTGTGCTGCCCGCCCTCAGCTCAATTACGCAACTTTTAGTTGCACAAATAACCTTGGCTTCAACGGGACTATTCATAAAACTAAAAGCTTTGTGAGAAGGGGCTTTCTTCCCCCCACATCCCCCCCACCCAGTGGTCCACAAGGGCAACAAAAAGCCATTATAAGTCTGTGCTCAAGCTCGAAGCATCAGAGATCAATTCCTTCTGTCAGCAAAGTGCACTGGCATGGACTCATCCCAGAGGGGAGAGGGAGGGGACAGGGGTCAGGTAAGTGGGGTTCCTCGGGTTTGATTTTATCAATATTGTGTGGTTTTGCAGAGTTGTCCTTTGGGTACCGTGGAAGATAAACTTCGGGCTGGATAACTTTGCACAACTGCACAATATTGTAAAAGTAGCTGCTTACCTGACCCCACATAACTAGGAACTTTAGTTTCTGGAGGGCTGCTGCCAGCACAGTGGGTGGGAGCGGGAGGTCTGAGGTGGGGCTGGAGGCTACAAGACAAAAATATTTGGTAGCGTTTGCACTAAGGATCAGTGGGCACAGGCTCTGAGCCTGTCAGAGCACTCAAATCCAATTTAAAAGGTCTTACAAGGCAGGGGAAGAGCCTCAGCATACATTTTACAGTTCAAAGTTACAACTTTCATTACAAGCTCAGTGTAAGGCCTCACACATCTGAAGTTACTTATAACGTTTACTCCACAAAGAGCAGTTCGGGCACACAGGGGGTCGGGTCACTAACGATCGGCAGGTGAGGAGACGACACCAGGTGCTGCCGCACAGCCCAGCTGTGCTCTATCAGCACACCTGAATAATTTAACATCCAGCGCTCAGGAAAACGAGCTTTGCAGTGGCTTACGAGCGGGTAAAAAATGAAGGTTTTCCCCCCCCCCCCAGCCCAAGCCCGCTGGCCGCAGCCCGTCCTCCCGGGCCGCTCGCCCGCACGCACCTCAGGGCTGGGCGCCCTCAGCAAGGCCCTCAGCCCGCCCTCCCCCCTCAGGCCCGACACCTGCCCCTCACCTTGGTGGTTGAACAGCCTCCATATCCTGGTGAAGAGGATCCCCATCCTCAGCCGGGGCCCTCGCCGCCGCC
>VZTY01018235.1:209800-236092 GCA_013400935.1 Turnix velox | reverse complement strand
TTTAATTATCCCAGTCACAAAAATAACAACACTTTTTAATTTTTTTACTCTTTTTTTCTTTTTTTTTTCCTTTTTTTCTTCCAAAGCCACTAAAAGCAGAGGGAGAGCAAAGCATGCAAGACTGTACAAGCACCTGCGCAGTGAGGTACCTGGAGGGGTGAGACACACACACAGGCTCTACAGGAGTCAAAAACACAAAAAGGGAGGTTAATCGGCAGAAAAATAAAACCCACTAAATTAATTTTTTTCTTTTTTTTTATAGCAACACCTCTCCCAGCATGGCCGAGGTACCAGTTGGCCAAGGTGGGAACCAGTTTGGGTGAAAAAAGGGAGAGGTTTTTCTGGGGTGTGAGAAGCCCAAGGTCCCTCATTGCTGCAGGATTTTCACCTTTTTTTGCTATTTTTCAGCATTTGCAATCCCCATTTTGCTCAATTCTCTTCCTATGCCATAAAACATTTGCTCTGCATAAGAAGAGAGTTGGGCACATTCCCAATTTAACACACCTTGTGCCCAAACATGCATTTATAGAGTCATAGAATGGGTTGGGTTGGAAGGGACCTTAAAGATCATCTAGTTCCACCCCTCCTGCCATGGGCAGGGACACCTCCCACCACACCAGGTTGCTCAGTGCCTCATCCAGCCTGGCCTTAAACACCTCCAGGGATGGAGGGGGCATCCACAACCTCTTCCAGTCTCTCACAACCCTCACAGTCTTCTCTCCAGCTTAAATCTCCCCTTTTCCAATCTGCACCCATTACTCCTAGTCCTGCCATCACGTGTCCTATTAAAAAGTCCCACCCCTTAAGCTTACTGTCCTTTCAAATTTTATCTCTTTCTTTTCTTTTTTGATTCTCAGGTATCAGCAGGACTTTTGATGGACTCATCTCTATTGTTTCTCTGCTGTGGAACTGCTGAAGAATGGCATTTATGGGATCTATATTACTGCCAGGTCCCTGAAGGCAGCTGACCCCAATACAGAAGATGATAAAATAATTTTTTACAAGGTCTTTGTTATGGCTACCTGAAAAATACAACAACAGGTGCTGTCTTCTCTTTATTTTGGGACATCCCAGGCCAGATGGGGATGCCCCCTCTCTGGAGGTGTTCAAGACTAGGCTGGACAGGGCACTGGACAGCCTGGTCTAGTGGGAGGTGTCTCTGCCTATGGCAGGGGGGTTGGAACTCGATGATCTTTAAGGTCCCTTCCAACCCAAACTATTCTATGATTCTATGATTCTAGATTACATCCCCATCCCCACACAAAGCTCAGCACATATTTCCCAAGGGATGTTTCATTCGTGACCTTGGGCTCCTCATGTATTGGTGGGACATTCATCAGCCACACACCAAAATCCTGTACATCGGCCAAAATTAGAAGTTATTCACGTAAATTCAGCTTTGAGGAGGAAATGAGCAGAAATGAATGGAGTGGGCTTTCTAATTTTCAAAGGATTTTTGTGGGTTTTTGTTTTGCTTTTTTTTTCCTTGATTAATGAGTACGGAAGGAATTCAAGTTGCTGACAAATCAATCACACATGCAAAACACGAGGCTCAGAAACAAACTGCTGAAGGTACCAGCAGTCAGACTGATTAAAACTGCAAAATATACATTAAAGACAGATCAAAATATCTACCCCTTCCTTTTTTAAAAGTTTTTCCCCAAAATAAACGCCAAATGCACTGGTGGGATTCCTGTAAATTTGTGCTATTACAAATGTGCTTCTTTTTCCTTGCTCTATTTTTACTTTAGCAACAAAATAGATAATTCTGTCCCGTACAATATATTTTCTGTGTGGATTTTGTACTCTTTACACAGAGTAGAATTAATGTCAAAGGGGAATGTTAAATTTAATTACATTTTGTGTTTCAGGAGCTATGGATAAGGCATGTGAGCATCACCACGTGGCATTTGTGGTCAGACCTTGCCAATACTGAGCCTCAGGGAAGATGGTAACAAACAGCATCTGCAGGATGTGGTCCAGATGCCAAAATTCAGGGGAAAAGGTAAATCTAATTAATGTTGGCAAGACCAAGCCAGTGCTACTCCCAGCTTCACTGCTTCCCAAGGAATAAAGGGATGAACACACCCTTGTTAATTTCAAATTATTTCTACCTTCTCCTGAAATTCTCTGCAGCAATCACAATATTTCTCTTGATTCTGCCAGTGACAAAAGAGATCTCAACACACACTTCAAAACTAAGGAACATTTCCAGCTCTTTCCCCAAGTTAATGCCTTACGTAGATTTTTACAACATAATTAAAATGTCCCTTCAGTGTTAAAGGTGTGCCTTTATTTTTTCTACATAAAATAAATTGGACTCCAATAACAATCTAGCAGAGGTTTTTCAAATGATGACTCTTCAAATAACATACTCTCTTTTGGCATCATTTCTAGATAGTGGGAAGTTAATTCCCCCAAAGTTAAAAGTTGGCTGTGTTGCTGTATCTTCAGTCTTGTTACTCTTTATAGGACAATTATTTGAAGGGCTGAGAGAACAGCAACAAAAGCACAAGCCAGCAGAACAACACATGTCCAAAATTAAGACCAACTGGGCTAATGCAACTGAAATTTTTAAATACAAATTTTTAGAAGCAAAAACAGATTTGTATCAGTGGTATTTTGGGAGAAGTGCATTTATTTTTCTTTTTCTTTTGCAATGAAGAAAACGGAATCAAGGACAGGCTTCAGCAGCACTGAACTTGGAAAATAAAATACAGCAGAGGACACATTTAATAAGTTCTTAAAGAAAAAAAATGGCTGGTAAAAGCCCTAACTGACCCAAATCACTGCTGTAAAGTAAGAGTATCAGCAATATTATTTTGAGAAATCTATTCTTTTCAGAGAAATCTATGGAATTCAGACCAAACTGAATTCAAAAAGATTTGTGGTGAGACTGAAGTTGAAGTTACAGACCTGCATGCATCCAGAGGAACTATTCCTACAGCTGCCTTTCCTCCTTTTTTACTCTGTAAAGTACACATTAAACATTATTTCAAAAGCAAAGAGCACAAATAATTAACTCTCCCAAACAGCAACTTCAGAAGCAGTTTCCAGACCCAGAGAAAACACAATAAAATGCCCCTCTCTTTGCTGTGAGCTCCACCTCTGCTGGGAATGAATGCACTGACATCTATTGTCTTTACATATTAAAGTTGTTGCCACCTTTATTGGCTAAAATATCATTCATCCAAATGCATCCTAATGAGAAACTCCTACTGAGCTAACCACAATGACAAGAAAAAGGTTTTATAAACATTTCTAAAAGTTCTCTGCATAAGCCAGAGCTTAGGAACAGAAACTCTGATCTTTATATTTTAACAGCAAGAAGAAACGGTGCGAGGACTGGAAAATTGGTCTGATTGAGGTTCATTCAGGAGTATGGGAACTTCACAAGTTTAGGTGGAATCACAGAATCACAGAATTCATAGAGCTATCGAGTAATAAATGAAAATGCAGCTGGCACTGCCCAAGGGCTGACAGAGACAATGAGGTAACGTGTCCTGACCAACATCACAGCTTTTACTGCTTACCATGCTTCCTAAAAATAACCTGCTTTTTAAAATACACACTTCCCACAGCTTGCATCTAGAATAAATGAGTTGTCTATTAGCAAGTTTGGTATGTTTGAGTGTAAAAGACACATCTACCTTCAAAGGATCAAAATGCAGCAAGCAAAGAGACCTGCTGCATCACTGAGAGCCCACTTCTCAGACTTGAATGAGCAGTGGGAAAAGAGAGGGTGAATTAATTATATACAAGAGTAAAGTAAACTTCAACCCGCAGAATAAAGGAGCTCAGTGTGTTCTTTCGAGATGATACACAACTTCCCTCACCAGCCTGGTTTTTATTAGAACCAACAAAGTAGTTTTGGCACTTCAGACACTGCAGGTGATGGAGTTTGTGCAAATGCATTTTTGTAGATCTTTCCCTTTACCAGCACGACATGGAAGACTTGAAAACAAGGCTCCAAAAGGCTCTAGAAATAAATGCCATTTCTGTCTAGGAAATAATAAAGCAGTAACCTTGTTTGCTAGAAAATATATGTAGATGCTTCGCAGCTACCTGCCATTAAAATGCAAATATCTTCAAGCAGTTAAATGATCTGACCCCTAAGTGCTACTACAGAATAAAGATAAACGAGCTGGCTAATCTAGGTTTATACATCTCAGTGCATCCTTTGCAATTAATACTTTAATGCACACAAACAAGAAACTTATTAAAGCTTATAGAAAAAATGTTTTGCCTAATGCCTTCTCTCTCATGCAGGTATGTGTGTGCTATACAGGTAACAAAGATTGGGGGGAAAACTCCTGGAGAAGGAAGGGTGTGAGACCCGACCTCGCCGTGCTTCCTCAGCCTAAATGCTCTGCTGGGATGTGCTGGCATCCAGCCTGAGAAAGGTCACACAGGATCAGGTCTGTCACATCCATTTTTTCACTCTGTTACTCCAATGGATGCAAATATTCTCGGGGTTTTTCTCTTTTGGCAACCAGCTCATTCCAATCATCTCCTGGTGCCTTTCAGGCCATGGAGTTGTTTAATAAATGAATTGTGAGTCCGCAGAGATGTACCTGGGTTTGGGTTGTACCAGAGATGAGAGGAATTGCTTTTCTCATTGTTAACTTGAGGAAGATAACCAGGCTCAGCAGGGGTGGGAAATACCAGTCCTTTTTGCTAACTGGTCCAGAAAGCAGAAGAAACTGTGATATTGAGGGAATTCCTGTAGTTCTAGGTGCTTTTAAAGCATGCCGTGAGCAGGCTTTGGGGAGGAAATGAGCCAATAGAAAAGTTTATGATCCTCATTTTGGAAAAAATAATAATTTTTTGCCATGAACCTGCATCAAAAGCTGCCCATTCAGCAGAGTCAGTGCTAGAACATGCACAGTGGGGGATCTCAGGAATCTCTGCTGAAAGCCATCAGTGGCCTGTACAAAACACTCAGTTCTGGGCAAGCTCTCCATCAAGTCAGATCTAAGGCTTCACTGATCATATAAGACATAGGGTCCAACCACAGAAATTTATTTGTTCAAAGAAACTGAAGTCTCAGTGGGTGAAAAGAGGGGATTGTTAGGCAGTAAGGCAGCAATGTCTCCTTCAGACACAATAAACCCCAAGATTTACTGCAGGGCTGTGAATCAAAAACGTCAGCTCTGCCACTTCACTGCCAGCAGATTTCTTTTCCACACTCCCATTTTTATCAGCTGCTAGTTCTGACCAACCTGTTATTTTCTACATTCATCAAAATATTGAGCTCTGCCCCTTTCCCTCAGATTTTCACTGCTGGAATTGAAACTGACCTTCTGGAGACTTCTTGTGCGATGCTGGAATTTTCAGACATTCAGAGATGGATTTGGAAGATGTAATACACAGGTTGGTACTGGGATGTACTGGAATGCAGGTACCTTTCATACTGGGTAAGAAAAGTGTATTGTTTTCCATTTTAAAAGGCAGAAGACTAAAGATGGGCAAAAAAAAAAAAAAGTATCTATCTACTAATGTTCCACTTGGGGACAATGAGCTGTGTTCAAGTAAATGAGAAGGAAAAAAATTAAGACTATTCTCAACCTCAAAACCACAGAAACTATTGTCAGGTTGGTTGGATTTCCTGGTCCTGTTTCCCTTTATCCTGTCAGGGTTTGTCACCGCTGACCACACAACACAAATGTCAGTAAGAGCTAAAATAAAGAAATCATTTTGCTGCAACACTCATGCCAGGTCTAAAAATAATTTCAAACTGGAAAGTATTTTGTAAGTGCTGCAATAATTTGTGATATTTGGCACTCTTGATCGTTTACATTTGGTTTGTCTGAAAAAAACGTTCTGGAAATGAGTGGTTGGAATAAAACCTTTTGTTCTAACCTTAAATGTAAGTTGAGCTTCCAGCACACAAGTGCTGTCTCTGACTTCCTGGCTTCTAGTGGTTTCTAATTTTCAGATTTTTCATTTGTATTTTGTTTTTCAATCGATTGCAACATGCTCAGGTCGACTTTCCAGTCAATTCACCCAAATTCCAACAGGAATTGGTTTATAAATTGGTTCCAACTGGAACTGGTCATTTGGAATTTCCAGCACAGGAAATTATTTTATAAGTGCCTCAATAATTACCCTAAATTACAAACGGATGTGTCTAACATCTAACAACAAGAAAAAGTATGGCTATAAATGCAAATGCTGTACGTAAAAAAAAAGAAAATAATTAAAAAAAAAAACAACCTACATGATTGGGAAGAAATGTCAGGGCGTGGTAACTTTTTTTTTTGCCCCCTACTGAACACCAAACAGCAGCAGAGTGTAACCTCGGCGTCACATCTGCCAAATTAAGATGATTTATCTTTTATTTTTCCTAGCTACGTTATGGCAAGTTATCAACTGATGAATCCTATTTTTTTCCCCAGGTTCTTGAACTCAAAGCCTGTGTCGTGAATCATGGCTATATCCTCCAGGGGATCCTCGGTGGGACTTGTAAGCGTCCTGGTACGAGTCAGAGTATTCTTCTTCCACTAGAGGATAGTGATCTCGGCTGTGTTGGGAACTGGAAGACAAGCGGTTCCTGCTCTTCCGAGCCCTTTCATTGTGATAATTTTCATCTGAGGTCATTAGACTTCGGCGCTCAATTGGAGAGTTCTCTGCAGAATGGCTGCTGTGCCTCGTGCGCTGGCTCTACGGGTGCCAAAGAAGCCAAGGGTTAATACACACAAAGGGCAGTCGACAGCTTTCAGCTCGTTCTCACACTTAATTCTGAGGCCTTTCAGAATCCATCCACTTTTGGGTTAGTCATTTTACATTAGTGTCTGTACACTACAGGAATGGGTTACAGGAACAGTCTGGTTCCTAGAGCTGAAAGCAGACAGTATCACAGTGTGGACCTTAGGGTCATTACAGGCCAGTTAGCATGAAAAGTGAGCTGATGTATTCAGCATTTATCACTTTTCTCTGATCAGGAACGTAGCATTCACGCTTCTATTTCATAGAATCACAGAATAGTTTGGAATGGTTTGGAAGGGACCTTAAAGATCATCTAATTCCAACCCCCCTGCCATGGGCAGGGACACCTCCCACTACACCAGGTTGCTCAGTGCCTCATCCAGCCTGGCCCTAAACACCTCCAGGGATTGAGGGGGCATCCACAATTTTTCCCTTAGAAAAACTTAAGCACTGATTTATGTGGTTTTAGAAAAACATCCAAAGACAGGGGTTTGTTTTGTTTTGTTTTTGAGGGTTTTTTTATAAGGTGCAGCTCTGGGCTCTCTTTATGAACCTTCATGTGACAGGGACATGACAGACAGTGAACCAGGCAGCTAAGGGGTAGCTAAAGTTATTAAAGAATTAACAAAGCCTTAAATATGTTGACAGAAAATCCTTTTCTAAGACAATTTGTTAATTAAAAGGTTTAGCCTTTGCCATCTTCATATTCCCATAATAAGCTGCATTTGTCATTTTTAGTTCTTTTTTTTTTTGCCCACAAACTGGCACAATGAAAAACTAGCCCCAGACCCTATTTTGTTTTGTTAGCCTTACATCCCTCAAGAACCATCTGTGCTCTCAGAATCAATTTGGGCAGGACTTTTTTCTCTCCACATCCCTCCTCTGATCCAGAGGTGACACTCCTGATGCCACAGAGGGGGGCACTGTCTCCTCCTTTCAGTTGGAAACTCTGACCCACTCTCTGTGCTCTAAAAACCTCCCTCCTCCTGCTGCACCCCTGGGGTGAGCAGCCCTTGCAGAAGGCCTATCTGTTGGGGTTCTCCTCTCACAGCTCAGCAGTTGGGCTGCCACATCTCCTCTTGTGGGTCAATGCCACCAGGAGAGGCCACAGAACAACCTGGCTTTGTGCTCTCTGCAGTAATGGACTCAATGCTACAGCTTGACTTAGAGGATTTAAGGTCTTTTGCTGACATTAGACTAGACTGGCTGGGTTTGGAGCTAACCAGGGATTAGGGACAAGGCCAAACTACTGGCCCCTAAGAGTCAGTGATGCCAAAATTTACTCCTTCCAGCAAGGAGTGCAAAAATACACACAGCTCAACACTGACATCTCCCCCAGCAGGCAAGGTCACAACCTAGAACACTGTGACCACAGTGTGGTGGGACACCATGTCAGGTATACCTTCTCTTTTTGATTCTTCTAATTTTATGCCATTGAACTCCATCCAGATGGCCCTTATGAAGTCCCAAAACTTAAGTTAAATCAGAAGTTTCATGTCTCAGTAAGCTAAAGCCCAAGCCACAGTAAAAAGGGGACACTCCTCTCTCCTCATCAGAATGTACAGATGGTCCCAACAAATCTCTGCCACTCCCAGGTGTGACTATCACACAAGGCTCTGGGCTTCTGGTACTCAGTTCCCCAAAGTACCAGGTGAGAAGGAGTCACAGGGTTATAATATGTTAAGAATTTATACTTCTTAATAAGCACCTAAACTAGCTTTATTCCTAGGATTTACATGAGTGCTTCATGTCACATCATTCCATTTCAAACTCGATGCAAATCCTTCTGAAGGCTTTAAATCACTATAAAACCTGGAGGAGGGTAAGCACTTCAGAAAATACGAGTCCTTAGAGACCACCACGTAAAACCTGAGAACTTTTCCCATGGGCCTGAACACTGGAGTAGTACCCAAAGGCAAATCCTGCAGGCTGAGGGAGAAAGTGACCCCTCTGCAGAGAACCAGCACCAGTGAGTCCCACCTAAGGCTTCACGATCAGGGTGAAGTGGGGATTACGTGACGCGTACCTTCAGCCAGCCCACTGCACAGGGGTGATTTTCATCTTCAGTGTGAGTTTTCCCTAAGTAAATGGAGCAACATTTCACAGTTACTGCTGGTGTCCATTGATCAGAGAGAAATAAATGCCTGAAAAAAATTCTGTGGATGCACCCAAGTGTTCAAAATGAAACTGAGGAGGTGAAGAGTTCGGCAGATGGTCATTTTATTGTCATGACGGGATGGAAAACTGAAATCTTAAGGCAAGTGAAGATGGAAACAACAGTTTTACATGTGCATGTGGTTAGGAATAGAACAGTGCTTGTGCATTCAGGCAGTCAGGACAGTGACTAACTGAGCCTAATAAATCCAAGCACAGCATCAGGAAGGTGAGTGTCAGGTACCATGCACCTTCAGGGAAGGGCAGATCACTCACAGGAAAAACAGCTCTATGTTAATTGAAAAGACTGAGCAACGCATCGTTTCCTTCAACATTGTTACCTGCTTCCAGACATTCTACAAGCAGAACAGAGGTTAAATTTGTCAGGTGGATCATTTATCAAAGGTCATTTGCTCAGCTCTGACAGACACTCACAAGTCACACACACACACACACATGGCTCCTGAGACTTTCAGACTGTTAAAAGTTCGCTGCAATCCTGCTCTTCTCAAGCATTCATCACTATTAATCAAAAACATTTTCTGTTTTCAAACTTAGTAAAGCACGTACTTCTCATTAAGGACTATTTACATGCCACGTTTTGAAGTTTCAAAGTTCAGCCGTTTTTGAGCTATCCCTGTGGAAAAAAAGGGTCAGAATTTTTTTTCAATGGGTAGTAAAAAAAAAAAAATTAAAATAAAAAAAAAAAGAATGTATTTTATTTAAACTCAAAAGAATTTTTAAAAGATGAAGGCCTTTTTGCTGATACGAGAGACAAGCATGGAAGTGTGTCACCCAAAAGTCAATGCTTTGTGAAGTTCTAAGGGAGGAAGCAGGGCTGTGGGTGCCGCGCTGGGATGTCAGCGCCGCCGCTCCCTCCCTCGGAGGGGGGGGGTCTCTGCAATGGCTCTTTGTTCAGGTTAAAAAGGGGATGTTTTCCAGCCGGGCTGTAACACCCCCTCACCACAGCAGCATTTAGCTCTTTGTCCTCTTTTATTTCCCAGGGAGGCAGGCAGAGGCCACTCATGGAAGAGCGAGGACCACACACGCTGAGCTCTGCGAGACCCACCGTGCTCCTTCCCCACGGACTAAATCCCCCTCCTACCCCCAGCTCTGCCCCGGGGTGTGCGGCTGGGGCTGCACGTTCCTACCTGTAACCCAGAGATGGCAGCAGGGTACGGTGACAGGGCGGTGGAGCCTAAATTGCGTCCCAGGAGGGGGGTCATGGGGGTGCTACTGGTGGTGTGGGTGGCTCGCCAGTACGCCTCCAGGTACTCCGCCAAGTGCTCGCACGCGTCTTCCAGCTGGTTCTCGTCCAAAATGACATCAAACATTTCCTGAGCACGACAACAAAGTTTGGTTTGGTGTTTACAGGTGGAAAGAAGAAACGTTAAAAGGATTCTTGCGGACCTTTAGAAGGCAACAAGTAAGAAGGAGCATGGGATTGAAAAAGGAAATCACACAGCTGGTTTCAGAAGGTGATCAAAAGGACAAGCTCCCAGAGCCTTCCAGGGGCAGGGTTAGATCAGAAGTTAGAACAAAGATCTTCTCCATGAGGGTGGTGAGACACTGGCCCAGGTTGCCCAGAGAAGTGGTAGAAGCCCCATCAATACCTGGAGACATCCAAGGCCAGGCTTGCTGAGGCTCTGACCAACCTCATCTAGTGAAGGATGTCCCTGTCACTGCAGGGGATGGCACTCAGTGGCTTCTGAAGGTCCCTTCCAACTCTATGATTCTATGTCCCTGGACTCAGTGAGGTACACCAGAGGACATGTGAGCCCAACCAAATGCACAAGACCCTTTAATGAATTTATTTTGCCCCAAGACAGGAGCTGAAGGCAGATATGAGAAACACATGGGGGTGCCTGCCCTTGGTTTGAGTTCCAATGGCTCACACACCTCTCCCCCTCGCTGTGAACACAGTTCCAGGGAGATGATGCCCCTACAACTGCTTCCACTTCAGCAAAAGCAGTGTGTGGGTCTGCCTGCAGCAGGACTTCTGCTTCAGCAGGGCTACTGATAACAAACTGCTGATAATAAACCATCAGAAGTCCCTGGAGAGAAATACAAGCAGTGGTGAAATTCTGTACCTCATCTTTAATCTTAACTCACACCCCAGTGGAAAAACAACCCAACCCTATTGTGACAACAGCAGAGGAAATGAAAAATAAGTGCAGGTGTTGCAGGTGTTCTGCTGGAGGCAACTTTGGGTATTTTTTTAGGATGCATCAAACAGACCAGAGAGACAGGAACCCCCTCTTACCAGTGCAAGTCACAGAACTGCCCACCAGCAGTGCATCTGCAGCTGCAGAGGCAGCACAGCTGGGGCTGCCTTGAGCAGGGCAGGCAGTGACAGGCACACTCAGCTCTGGCTTGAGCAGCAGCAGTGAAAGATTAGTGAGGAATTAATAATAAAAGTGGTTCCTGAACTTCAACAAAAGAGATATTTTTAGCTACTTAAAAAATGTCTAGACGTACAGCCCCAACTGATTACTTCAGGCTGGAAATGAAAAAACCTGAGGTTTTTATGGTTTCTGACCATCCTCCCAGCTCAGCCTCTGCACTACCAAAGTTACATCAGCAGACCAACAAGGACCAAAGTCCTCTCCAAGGTTGTTTCCACTAAGTGGCTTTTGTGGGAATCAGGTGTGGTTTTCAAAACCAAAAGTAAATCAGAGCACTCAGCACTGCCTGCCCCACTGGCTCTCCCATAACTCCCAGACCTCAGCAGCTGGCCACTCCAGGTGAACACTAAAGCCATCAGGGAGCAGTGACCCTACTCCTGTGAAGTAACCAGAATGGCTTGATGTGACAGGAATCCCAGACTTTGTCCCTCCAGGACCCTATGACAGTGCTGCTCCACCAGCAATGTCACTGCTCATGTGCTGGTGCACTGCTTGCACCACACACGTCATCTGTGACCTGTCACCTCAGCAAAGATCATCATAAACCCAGCACAGGAGATAACCAGGATGAAAGTAGCAACCAACTTGTCTCTCAGCAATAAAAGTTGGTCGAGGGTTGTAGCCCCAGGGCTGCCTGAGTGGCCAGAAAGTGACGTGGTAACGTATCAGCTCAGCTGGGACCAAGTGGAGCTTTAGGACTGCACATAGAAGCAGCTCTTTATCCTTTCTGCTGTACTTACTGGTGGGCACTGGGCGAGTTTATCAGCTGCCACCAACTGAACGTTCAAGTGTTTACTCTGTGACTTGCCTCTTGATTTAATCAGTCGCTGCAAAACCTGGCAGAAGGAAAGAGGAAAATGTGAGTTTAAGAACCTTGTGTCTTGACAAAGCTCAGCCTGACAGCCTGGCAGAGGATTACTGAGCTCAGCAGCTCTCCATTATGTTCAAAATGGATAAAATGCTGTCCTTGAATAAAAGCCCAGACCTTTCTGACACTATCCTCAAGAGCTGTGCACGAGTCTCTCTGCATCACATCTGATCCCACACAAGTATCTCAGGTGCAGTGTGAATGTTGACTTTGCTTTACTCTGCTTGGGTTTTGACAAATGCAATTTTCTCCAGGGCAGCCCACCAAAACCACACATCTACAGAACTGCACTGGACTGGCTGTGGCACCTCAGCAGCATCTCATGTTGTGTGGCAGCAACACTGCACCTTGATCTGCTCCAAGGTGCATTTGAGGTACAGTTCATATTCCTTTTTTAATTCTTCTCCTACTATTCATTACTAGAATTTAAGAGGCAGCTCAGTTAGGAATCCTACATTACTTCTCTGTGAAGTCTGAAAGAAAATCCCAGGTTGACAGAAGAGCACAGCCTTTTTGGAGCTGGAAGGACCTCTAGAGGCCCTCACTGAGTTTGGAACATTTCCGAGGAGATCCCACCACCCACCACTGCTGGTACAGCCCAAGAGGTGGGTAATCCCCTGCTGCAAGGACTCACTGCTCCTCTCCAAACTGCTCTCCACCAGGGCCCTCTCAAATGCACATCTTTTAAGGGGGAGATAATCACCTTTGGAGAAGACACTTTAACGTGGACGATAATTGGAGCTAAAGACGTCTTGATGAGTTGTGCAGGGTGGTTGATGGTGTCTGCATCTAGGACCACCAGCTGTAAGGACCTCGCCAGCTCAAAGATCCTCTCAATTTCACTCTGTACCTCCGCTGGGGAAAGCAAAAGGAGCAGGTAAAACCCTTCAGCCCCAGCATTACTCAGGCACCAATATCATCACTCACTTTCACTGCCTTCAGTATATGAATCCCCATGTGAATTAGTGCAACTGACTGCCATAAACCAGCTTATTATTCAAGACATTTTAAAAATAAATACTACTTAGAGATAATTCTGTTGTCTAAAAATACAAACATACAATGTTAATTTAGCATAATTTACCATTATATCAGTGCATCTAAACACTGGGTACCATTACATATATGTTTCTATTAACAGACTTCTTTTCCAAATCTGCTACTTTAGGAGTTGCAATATGGTTTATTTCATACAGCAAGTGATATTTTTATATATTTAAAAACCTTTTTGTTCTTGGATTGCAATTCTGATTTAAGGAAACACAAGTCTGTATGAAAAGCAGGACTGTG
Organism: Turnix velox; assembly: GCA_013400935.1. NCBI lineage: Eukaryota > Metazoa > Chordata > Aves > Charadriiformes > Turnicidae > Turnix > Turnix velox. Next base: position 222,667 of record VZTY01018235.1, on the reverse strand, counting down.
ACCTCCTAATTCTACAGCCACACCAATTTATTTATGATAAAAAATTGACAGGGTATTATTTATAGAGGACAGTGACATCCACACCAAAGGAGGAAAAGGAGAAACTTATTTCCATATAAATTGTTTTTCTGTTGCTTTCCTCCAGCAGCAAAACACATTCAGAAAGAGTCAGTGTCTTACCTAAACTGGACCTGGTGTTTGACCTCTCAATTATTGCCCTCTTGCTGGGATTATTGAGAACCGACCTCTTGGCGAGAGAGATGTCAGCTGTCACCCGGGTTATGGATATCCTGGGGGTGGGAAGAGAGGACACAACCAGCCCAGCAGTCAGACTTGCAGAGACTGACTTGCAGCCACTTCCATTCCAAAATGCAAAGGCAGTAAAGCACCACTCAGACATCTTTTACAGCCCAGTTGTGACACCATTAAAGAACAACTGAAGAGAAATGCTGCATCGTTGTATTTTCTACCCCCTACACTCCTCTAGTTCTGGTGTGTGGCTTCTGCTGCTCTACTCAGTGCATCAGTTGACTTCTCTCCTCCACAACTCATCTCCTACACACACATTTGCACAACACCATACATACAAGCCACGTGAGACTCAGGGCACACAGGACAGGGTCATAACAGCACTTCTTTCCCCTGATAGTTAAAGCACTGATTAAAGATGATGCTGGTGAGGGGTAAGGAAGGGCCATTTGGACCAAGCAGATGGTGTCACTCATAGCCCAGTGCCCAGGAGGCACTAAGGGGACAACTGGCTTTGGGAGGCTGGTGCTGCAGCACTCTCTCTCCTTTTCCAGCCCCAGAGCTGAGCCCATGGGCTGAGTGACTCCACTCATCAACTGAACAGGAGAAAAGCAAGTTGAGAGCAGCCACTGGAGCTGCTGGTGCCTCCTCTGCAGCTTAAGGAAGGTGATTATTTTACTCAATACGTCAGTGAGCTGACAAGAGACAAAAGGTTATGAAACAAAGACCACGATTGCTTCACCTAAAATCCATTTAGGGCTGTGATGAGCCAGAGAGCCATGAATAATGAAGAGAAAGCAAGCTGGAACTGACTAGCAGCTATTCCATAGAATGGAAGATTCATAGAGCTCCAAGAGAAATCACCAGATGGAGAGTTAAAATGGAGTGCAAGTATTTTTCTACATAATGCATAAATAAATTATTGCCAGAAAATGCATAGATCAAAAGCACAAACTACTTTAAAAGACAAATTAATGGATCGTGGATCGAGAGGTGACAATAAAATATGGTGGTACAGATGACACCTAAGGAAGGAANAGAGAGAAAGAGAGAAAGAGAGAAAGAGAGAAAGAGAGAAAGAGAGAAAGAGAGAAAGAGAGAAAGAGAGAAAGAGAGAAAGAGAGAAAGAGAGAAAGAGAGAAAGAGAGAAAGAGAGAAAGAGAGAAAGAGAGAAAGAGAGAAAGAGAGAAAGAGAGAAAGAGAGAAAGAGAGAAAGAGAGAAAGAGAGAAAGAGAGAAAGAGAGAAAGAGAAACTTCAAAGCCATTAAAAGTTGGCAGGAGGAGCAAGGAGCAGCTGAGGCGCCTCGAAAAGAATTTCACTCATTTTGCTGAAGCTCCTCAGAGCCAAAGTCGATTGTATCAGTATTAACTTCTTCAGTGCTGAAATTTCATACTTCTACCTCATCTCCTTGCCAATACTGCTAATGGCAATGGGACTTCCAAAGAACACCTCACTCCAGACAAAACATCCCAAGGGCACAGTGGGGCAAGGAGAGAGTGTGGGGTCAAGGACAGTTCTGCCTCCAGTGGGGTGGGGCAGCCTGAACTCTGTGCTGGACTGAGCTTTCCATCTTCTCTGCACTCAGGCACTGCTGGGCTCCCAGCACCAGCCTCAGTGTACCCTCATCTTGGGTATAAAAATAGGATATATTCATAGCAATCACCCACCGGCAACTGGAGATGACTTATCACTTCCCGTTGCCATGGTTTCCTACCCAAAACAATGACACTCCACTGCCAGCAGTGTATGAAAAGCTGACACACACCAAAAGCTGGAGGAGAACACAGACTGAGGCAAAGGGGGAGTGGAGCCCACAGAGGGAAGGGCAGTGGGACCAGAGCAGCCCCATGGGCCTGGAGCAGGGAGAGGAGACACCAGCAGGGCATAAGAACAACCCATAAAAACCATCCCTCATCTGCCATGGTTTCAATCAATCAATCACAGCCTGTGGGATCTGCTAAAACCACCTGAGCTGGGCAATTAAAAATAGGGGAGGAGATGAGATGTTTTGTGCAGAAGTTGATCATTAAAAGTTTAATCTCAGCTGTTGATGGGATGGTTCATCCCTGCCATCTCCTCACTGCACCCAAAAGGGGACCTGACCACAAATCTCACTCACCTCTTCCAAACAATTTAAACTAGAGCAGGGCAGGGTTAGAGGAGACATGAGGAAGTTCTTCCCCATGAGGGTGGTGAGACACAGTCCCAGGTTGCCCAGAGAGGTGGTGGAGACCCTATCCCTGGTGACATCCAAGTCCAGGCTTGGTGAGGCTCAGAGCAACCTGATCTAGTGCAGGATGTCCCCGTCACTGCAGGGGCTGGAACTAGCTGGCCTTGGAAGGTCCCTTCCAACTTTAGGATTTTATGATTATTGTGTTCACTCTCCTAGTGCCAAATGTTTTGGTTATTTTCAAATCTGACTTACTGCCACCTGCCAGCTTGCACTGTGCAAGCTCTTCTTCACAGTCAGAATATACTGGATAAAGCAGGATGAAAGAAGGGCAGAACATCCCAAAGATGCTGCAGACACCTGCAGCTACCAACAAACTCCAGCAGAAAGAAAGAGATGCCACGGATCTAGCCCATGTTCTAGCAAGGAAACCCAAATTTCCCCTCCTACAGCTCACCAGGAAATATTTTGTTTTCCAGATAAACAAAATGAACTCTCATTTCTGAAATTTTGACACATTTTTCTCTACTTTAGTTCTCAGTGTTTCCTTCCTTAAAGTGCCTTTTAAAGTATTTTTTGACAGAGAATATTTAAGAGCTGATTTTTCTTAGGTGTTGCTCTGAGGCACCGTTCCTGCACCCTGCTGAAATCTGTTTCAGTTCCTTATTTCAGGGTGAGATTAGTTTTATTCCAAGAACATCCTGCTGGAGAGAAGAAGGCTGGAACTTCACAAAAGGGGCTGGAATGAGCCCAGCCCAAAAAGAGCAACTTCAAAATAAAACCCAGAGTCACCTGTCTGGTGTCCACACACTTCAGCTGAGCTCCTCCAGCAGTACATGCTTGAACTCAATGGTTAAGAAACTTTTTATATGCCCAAAAAAATGTGAATAAAACTATACCTTTACATGCTATCAGTCAGACTGAGAAATACTGAGGCAGAATGATGCTGTTAAAGCTGAGAAACCCTACTACAGGCACAGCAGATCCAAAGACACATGCACTTCCAGCAATACTTCAGCTGTTTCCACCCCACAGTGGCTGCATTTCAGCCTTGAGACAAAGCCAATTAATCAGTTTTGAACATGCATCAATCTTCTTGCATTAAAAAAAAAATCACTGAAGTGTTAGTAACACATGGGGAGGGGAAAGGCAGGAAAAGGACAGTATTTCTCACCTCCCATCAAACCTGTGCTTCAGGAAGTCAAAGAGAGCTTTCTGCATCATGTCTGTCACCTTGGGAGAGGTGAGGGAGATTGGACAAAGGAGGATTGACAGGGAGAAAAAGAAGCCAAAAGTAAGAAAAGAGGTAAGTAGAAGGTAAGGATATTGTCAATAATCAATCCCTTTTACAGGTAGCAATCACTTCATTTCCACACTCTCAGCAGCATTCTTTGTCATTAATACTTGCAAGTTTTCTGACTTAATCTTCAAAACACAGAAGGGAGGATGTTAGAGCTCTCTTTGCTTGTGCCTCAGCATCAGAGCACCCTCCACCTCTTTCCCCAGCAAAGCCCTTCAGAACATGTCACAGTACATGGGATTATTCAGCTTCAATAGATCATCTGGGTTTTTTTCCTTATAGTAACATTATCAGAACTGGCTTATAACTTCAGATACAGGATTTATCATGTTGGACAACAGCTCAAACAGAGGAGAAAAGCAATTCTGGAGGAGCCACAGAAGCAGGAGCAATGGGTGTTTCCACTCCTGTGCAGAGTAAAGAACCCAACAGCTACTGGGGCTGGGATTCTCTCATCTCCTGCACCCTATGTCCTTTTGGAACATCTCAGGCTGACACCTATTCTCTGCCAGCCCAGACAGGAACTTCATCAAAGCCTTCAGACCCCTGGCCATTTATTTCTCTTCCTGGGTTATCTTTCCAAATGGTTCCTTCAGAATTTAGGCAGAAAAAATCCCAAGAATCTTTCCATGTAGTCTTCAAAGTAAAGATCCATGTATTTTTGTTATCTAGACCAGCATTTGTAATTGAAATGAAAACTCCAACTGAATTACTACCATTTGTACACCTTTACATTTTCAAGAAGCCAGGTTAAGTATTTTTTTCTTAACCAAAGGCAGGAGGGGATATGTGCAGAGGTCTGTGTTACCAACAGCCTCTCTTCCCTCCAAACCAGAGAATCTCTGGGCAAATCTGGGAAAGTCAAGGGGTGAAATTTCCTCCTATCAGGAAACATCACTGTAAAACGAATAGGCCATGATTACCAGCTTTGCTAAGCTACACCTTCCATCCTTCTCCCAAAAAAAAAACCAATGCAAGAAGACTGCATTATGCTAATTACGGTCCCATGTTGTAATCTTCCAAGAAGAATCATGTTTAATAGTATCTTATGAAGTACTAACGATATTAATTAAGCTAAATGAAGTGAATCATTGATTTTTACGTTGGTGTTCATTGAGTTCCTCATTCAGCAAAACACTCCCCAGCTGGTTCAGCTGAGTGCAATGCCCTGTTAAAGCCCAGGCTCATTTAGCACGTGGGAAATGCTCATTTTGAGTTGAAAAATGGGTCTCCTGTTTATCAGTGCACATTCTCACACCTACACACTGAACAGAGCTGAATCATTTAGAAGGGTTAAAGGTTTCTGTACGGAAATATTTCAATATACTAATAGTCTAAAAAAAAAAAATAAACGCTACGAAGTAATAACCAGATCCCATAGTGGATTTCAGACACTGTGTCAATTCAGCTGCTTCACCTGCCAGCACTGGGTTTCAAGGGAAGTTGTGATGTTTTATAAGTGAAAAGGAGGGAAAATGGGGAAGCTTCTTCCCATTTTTCACCAACAATTAAAGCACGTGCTAGTTTGACTGAAATCTGACACATACCTCATAGCCTTTCAGTGATGGGCCCACCAGGACAACAGGTCTCATGGACGGTACCACATCATAAGGGGGAATGTGTTCTGTCTAGAAGAAATAAGTGAAAAGGAAGGTTATCAGTTGAAGGAGAACCACATGAAAACCCTGATAATTATTAGAATAAAAGAAAATACAAGTGAAAGTACTACTTACCACTTTTTGTTTCTGTTTTGCTAAAAGACCAAATAAGAATTTGGTTAAAAAACACAGGCTGTGGACAAGGAGCACAACACTTGCAACACCACAAACCCCTCTGTCGATTCCCACATCTCTCATTTCACCTCCCTTTTGGCCAGAACTCTTCAAATTGGTTATTTATCCCCTTTTTGGGGCAGCTGCTACTTTTCCTGAGATTTTTTTTTACCCAATCCCTGAGCAACTACCAGAGCACTAGAAATAGCTGTCTCTCCCCTCCTCCGCACGCAAGCGTTTTGTCAAACCTCTTCATAACTCAGAGAAGGAAAGGGGGAAGGGGGAAACCCCACATTTTTCATATATGCTTTTTAAAATAGAAATATTAGAAACACCAAGTTACTGTAAATAAATTCTGGCTTACCCGTGGAAGTGGGTGTGGCTCGGAATGTGCCAGAAACCATTTCTCCCAGACTTGAAGAAGAATTCCCGCTGGATTTCCTGCAGGGTCAGAAAGATCCCCATTAACACCAGGAGGCCAGAAATGCCAACACAAGAGGTTTTTTGGATGGCAGTGAGGAGAAATACCCCCATGAGAAATCATAGGGTAAAGGAGAGTCTTTGCCTACACTGATGCTTCAAAAAAGCTTCCTCTTGAAGTCAGAGGTCCCAGACACGGACACAAGGAAACCAAAACCTTTGCTGATTTAGGAGACCTCCATCTCTGGAAGATCTGGGTACAGGCAATGGGGGAGAGAAGGTTCCACCACAGACTGAGCACAGTGACCTGCTCTGGGCATGGACATCTCTGTAGAAAGCCCCTCCTCATCTCACTGGGTCTCCTCACCAGAACAGATGAGCAGCCAGACTCATCTCCTCAGATGTTTGGGATCTTAAGCAGAGGTTTAAACAGCTTTTGCTGTTTAAGGCAGTTTAAGTGGCTCCTTTCTGCCTTTGCTGTATCTCCCTGCTTCAAGCTCTGCCCCTGCCCAGCCCTCCTCTCCCTACATGATGCAACCAGCACAAACCAGTCACAGACTGGAACAGGAAACTGGTTCGGGAGGGGTGGGAGGAGGATGGCCAGGTGAATTAGTTCTCTAGTTCAGCTCATTGAACAAGCAGCTGAAGAGAGGAGGGACAAAGAGACCAGGGCAGAATGGACTGGCAAAGCAACCAGCTCAGTGCCATGACACAGCCCCATGGCAAATCCACGCCTTCAGCACAGTTCTAGCACTTTCAGTATTTTTCATCACTGAGCAGCAAGAGAACACTGCCCCGAGTCAGTATTTTGTCCTTGCTTTCTCTCCATGGGCTCTTCAGCACAGGAACTGGTCACTCCTGGGTCTGGGACATCCTTTGTGAACATACACCAGAGTCTAGAAATTCTCTTGATCAGAGGATTTTTCACTGCCTTATGCAGACAAAACTAGAATCCTTCTCCATCACATCAGTATGACAGCTAGTCATGGATTTTAAAGGAATCTTACAGCACACATAACACTAAACCAAGGTGTTTAAACTGTTTTATCATTATATATTCCTTTCAATTTTATCACTCAAATCCAGGAGTGTAAGTGTAGATTCCTTCAAACCTGGATAGATGTCCTTTTATAATATACCTCCCCTCTTTTTCATGCTGCATTTTATTCCTGATATTCTCCAAAGGTGAGATGATGAGATTAGACCCAATCTTTGGAAGAACACACCCACTCACACCAGCAGAGAGTTTCTCTCATGCTCTGTATGTGAACCAGAATCCTACATCATCTGTCAGCCCCCACCCCTCTGAAACAGAAGACCCTCTCCCTGCCCACTGCCAGACACCGCCTTCCTCTGAAGCTATTTCAAAAATGATAAAAGCAATTTGGGATAAGCACAGTTAATGCTGCTCAATCTCTCTCAAAACATCTCCCCAGATGGTTTAGGCTGTAAATGATTCCTGACCTTGATGAAGTTTATCAGCAGGGCAGCTCCCTGACAGCATCACACTGGCTAAATTATACCCCTCTCACTGTCATCTATTGGCTGCAGGTTCAACCATCTCACATCTCTCTATTCCAGAATCCTAAAGGTTCTGCTCTCCTCATTATCTACAAGAACACTCACATTTCATTTTCAATTAGAGGGAATAATACATTTCTATTAATTTTATCTTTAAAAAAGTCCAAAGTATTTTGGGTATCCAGCCAACAAAAGAGCGACTTCAGTATCAGAACTGAGATTAGGAGAAATCAGTTTCACTCCCTAAACCAGTGCCCAAGTTTATATTTTTCCATCAATTTTCAACCTTCAGTTGGAGCAGCAGGAAAATAAAGAATGGTCAGGTCAGAAGATGAGGAATAAAGAAAGCAAAACACCAGAGTTTGTCTCATAAAGTCTGGCCCAAAATGGAGAGAGAGAAAATAAAAAAAGAAAAACCCCATAGCCTTAAAAACAAAAACAGCTGGGAAAAAAAACCTGGCAGGCTTTGAGCATCAAGTTAATTTAAACCTGTGAGGAATTAAAACTTTCAGCCCTTCAGAGATTTCCACCATTCTCACACATCCCGTGGCTGATCTCTCCTAAAGTCAATGCACATTTGTTTCTTTGTTTCTCATCACCAACATCTAACACAGCTCCTCTCAGCAAATACCCATTTCCATCTGAAATCCCAAAGCAAACACTGCTCCAAAGGCCCTGCAATAAATCAGGTGACCTTTGAAAATATTATGACGGTGTCAGAAACGATTTAAAATGATTTTAAAAGGTTAGAGCATTCCTACCCTCCATGGAAACGGCCCCTCTTCTGCTCCTGCTGAATGCGGATGTTCTCCAGGCGGAGTGGGCTGGGGATGAAGCCAATCTCACAGCCCTCCTTCACCAACCTCCCGATCCACCAGTCATTGTTGTACTTCTGCAACACAAAAAGGTCACTTTAGCTCAGTTATCCACAGTCTTCACCTCCTCTAAGCCAGACTCACCTCCGAGTGCTGGGTAATTCAACAGAGTTTAAAGGTGCTTGGTCATACTTCGAAGGATTTTTGGAAAGGAAGTGGCACTAACTGTGGCAGTAAAGGCTTCTCACTTGCCTGCCTCAACTCATAGAATCACAGAACATAGAGTTGGAAGGGCCTTTCCAAGGCCATCTAGTCCAAACCCTCCAATGACAGGGACATCCTGCACTACATCAGGTTGCTCAGAGCCTCAGCAAGCCTGGCCTTGGATGTCTTCAGGCTTGATGGAGCCTCCACCACCTCTCTGGGCAACCTGGGCCAGTGTCTCACCAACCTCATGGGGAAGAACTTCTTCCTCTAACCCTGCCCTCCACTAGTTCCAAACCACTTATATCCAGCCTGTATCTCCCCTCCTGCTCTAACCAGCCGCCCCTCCCCAGCTTTCCTGGAGCCCCTTCAGGGTGCTGCTCCACTTTCTGGTCAATGAAATCCCAGAGACTAGCATATAATCTCTGTGATCCATCACCAGCTTCCTTTCATGCCAACAATCTGAACCTACATGTTGAAAGAGATTTAAAATCTAGCAAGATGCTATTTCCTTTCTTCCACATAAGAATTGCACAACAGTTTGGTTCCATCGAGTATTTTCAAAGGCAAGATAACCATCCCAGGGTGCTGGAGGTCCACAAAGGCTGAAGTACCACCTCATCACCCCTAACCGGATGGATGTGCTTTGTTTTCCTGCTCTGGACTCTCTTTGAAATCTGCTATGGACTGAGCAGCCCCAACTGTTCAAATCCTAGTCCTCAGCATATAAAATATTCCCTTTCATTGCTTCTTAGTTTTACCTCTTTGATGTGTAGGAAGTCCTTGGCATCAAAGGAGATGGCAGTGCTTGGGACAGGAACATCTTCATCCAGAGCTCCACAGTAACTCACGTTAGTCTTAACAGCAAACGCTACTGGTTTGGACTATAGACAGAAACACACATCACACACAAGGGAAACTTCTCTGAATCAAGAATTTTATCAAATGAGCAAAAACCTCACAGAGATCATTTGCCAAACACATCAAAATTCAGACAATTTCACACAAGCCAGAGAGTGCAGCTCTCTGGAAATTGTCTTCATTTATACCAAAATACTTACACCACATTTCCCCAAACATCTTGCCCTGCACTTGATTCAAGTGCAGCACCTCTATAAACCAACAGTGGGAATTTTAACACCAGAAGGCAGAAGAGGAATGCCACAAAACTCAGTTATTGTTGAAGCTGAAAAGAACACACCTTGGCCCTTTCGAGCTGTATGGCCGCTTGCTGCTCCCTCTCTTGGCGGATTGCTTCCCTGTCCTCTTCCAAAGAGACATCCGAGTCTGAAGGCCTGCTTGTGTACGAGTCTGCTGAGCCCTGAAATCAAATGCACAGATGTAAGCAGAAGGGCTACACAACACCTCTATCATTAAAAAAAGGAAAGAGAGCTTCCAAAGGATCAGGGTAAGGAAGAGCTGCAGAAGGACCCAGCTCCAGTGCTCAGGATGAGGAATACACAGCAAAGTCCAACCTCTGCAAAGAGACATAATTTCTGTGTCTAAAAAAGGGACAGGAGCAATGCCCTGAGCTGTGCCTGCTGTATTTCATTATATCATCAGCACAAGAAATAACTTTAAAGTCATCACGTCTCTAGCAAGAAACCAAAGGCTTGTATTTTGTATCTATACATTTCTGTCTCCACAGAGCTCCCAAATCTATAACTCTACCTGTGTTCCAAAAGAGCCATCCTCCAGCATTATGGCTTTCAAACTCTTTTCCTTCAATTGATTTATATCCTGCAGCAGAGGGACACGCACTCTGTGTCATCTCCCCCACACGTCAATACTCTCACTCTCCACACCCACAGAGATAGATGCTCTGAAATATTGATGTGGATGCCCATCCGTTAGGAGGCACCTGGCAAGGAACCACTGAGGAGCATATGCTCTTCTCTTGTCACATCCTCCCAAGCTGGCCACCAGCACAGGGCTGTCACCAGGGAGGGCAGGTTTCCTCCCTTCCCAGAATGAGCCAGCACACAGCCATCATTTGAGCAAAGCAGAGAAATTCCCTGCCAGGAGAAGTGGCTGCCCCACAGCAGGGCAGAGCAGTCTCAGCAGATCCACATCTGTGAATCCTGAGCTGGAACAAGGCACCAACCAGCATTAGCCACTGGCAGGAACACAGCTTCTCCCAGCTGGGAAGCTGGACATTATGCTGCTTCCCTCAGGATAGAGCAAGGAACTGGCCAGGCACCAGGCTGGGAGAGCTGGGCACCAAAGATGACTCTCAGGCTGCCCAGTGCCTCCCAGTTTCCCTTCTCCCCCCATCCTGGGGGCTAGATTAAAACTTCAGTGACCAAAAGCACCTCCAAGAAAGGGCTAAGATCCCCACTGGAGTGAAATGGGAGACCTCCTGCCTGACCTGCTGCTCCAACTTGCATCTCTGGTCAGCATCTGAAGGAGAAGTCTAGCAGTGGGAGACTGAATCTATATAGTCAAATATTCCAGTCCTAAAATTAGAGCCTGCCCTTCAAACTAGACTCTGCCCTGTTCATATCAATTAGAAGGAAAAAAGGGAGGAAAAAAAGTAGAGCAGGAGTTGCAAAGACAGATCAACTTTGAGCACCTTATCACTTCTTGTCCTCTGAACACTCTCAAGACACAAAATGCTTCAGAGCTGCTGATCATCACTCTTTTTTACCTACAGACAACAGCAGCAGAAAGGAAGAAGGAAAAGTAATCACTCTCACCCAATAACAAATCCAAAAGTGTAATAATAAACATAAATAAGTTACTGCAGTAGGAGTGGGCTGCTTTCCAAGATTTCAGTCCAACCTGGTGCAATACCCTGCAAGAGGAACATGCCCCATCCCAAAATGAGAAGAAGACACAGCACACACCGCTGAAAGGATGGACAGTGGCACCACATGCATCAGGGGATCACAGAGAGCAGCTGTGTGGGGAAATGGTGAACAAAAACTGCACAGACAATTATCTGTGTATTCATTCAAGTCCTCTGGACCCAATTCAGTGGAGCTCCATGAGGGAATTTCAAAGAACAGGACCCTGTGCTGGGTCCCACAGGGACTTTCAGAGGTAGGTGTTTGAGCACTGACCTATTTAAGGCTACAGGAACAAAGCAGGTTACCCCAGCACTGAGAGCACGGGGCTCACCTGGGCTGCTCTCCCTGCACCCAGCCACAGGCACTGGTACAACCCCAGTCACAGCAGCCCTTCTCTGCCAAGTACTGCCAAGCAGCAAGAGGCTTATCTGAGAGATGCAGCCCCAGAACTGATTCACACAGTGCTGAGCTGCAGCAGCACACTGGGAACACTGGGAACAAGGCAGCAGTCTGCAGACAGCAGTGAGACAGGCAGGAAAGCAGCCCAGGGTAGGCAGAGAAAGTCCTTCTGCAACCTACCCAGAGCCTGGAACCAGTGCCTGCACTGGGTGAGAGCAGAAGAGCAGGCAAGATTCACTTTTCCCAGCTCAGTCACTGCCCAGCTCTGAGCGCCACTAAGAGGCTGCCCAGAGAGGGGGTGGAGGTCCCACCCCTGGAGACATCCAAGGTCAGGCTTGCTGAAGCTCTGACCAACCTCATTTAGTGCCTTATCACTGCAGGGGTTGGACTGGGTGGTCTCTCTGTGATTCTATGAAGAATATCTTGTCCCACCAGCTATGGAGACAGACCCTTGCAGACCACCTCACTGATGTCTCCATCATCCTTCATGCTCTTGGTAAAAGCATCCTCAATCCCTGCACTTGGTCTTCACTGGTCAAGATCACCCTGTGGTGACACCAGGCTCCTGGCAGCAGCAACCTCCACTCACACACTGTGACTCAGAGCCTGAGCAGAACTTCCAAGAGCTACTCTAACACAAGGAATCATTCCTTTAAAAAAAACCTCATCATGCTCAGAAGTTCAGCTTCTGCCTTTGGAAAAGTGTGCACAGACAAAAGCATCATCTCTGGTATTTAATCTATCAGTTCTGTTGAACAGTTCTGATTGCAGATGGGAATGCTGAGAGTGGCAGCGTGCCACACTGACCCAGTACTGACCAGTACTGACCAGTAAGCCACCAGGAAGCCTCCTGCCTGTGCAGCACCAAGTGCTTTGATGCTCTGGGCTGACAGCTCAGATCTGCTGAAGCTGCAGTAGATGGGATGATACCAAACACCATGCTCTTGTGGCAGCAGGGGAAGGGAAACTCACTGCCCAACCACAGAATAAAAAACAGACTTTGCTACTTAGTCTTAGGGAGGTTAGAAGGGAATGAAGAAGAAAGAAGGCAGTCCTCTTCTTCTCTATACCAAAGTGTTATCAAAAAGACTCTTAATTTTCTTTATTTTCCCATTGCTATTCCTATTTTCTTTATTTTCCTATTGCTCGTAGCAGCAAGCCAATTGTTTGGGGCTACTGCCTGTGTCCACAGGTTCACAAATCATATTCAAGAAGCAATTATGACAG
>VZTY01018235.1:191429-208650 GCA_013400935.1 Turnix velox | reverse complement strand
TTCCAACCCAAACTATTCTATGATTCACACTTATCCTCCTCCTGGACACTGCCAACCCCAGCCAGGTCCAGCCTATCTGCCCATTGAAGAAAAAAGCTGGAAAACCCAATCTTTAGCTGTTGTGGTTTCAGAAGGGAGGGGAAATAATGTAAAGACATCAGTGAGACTGCAAATATTTTTCCCCCCAACTGCCATGAATACACAGATGGGAACTGCTCTCCCTCCAGCCAATAACTTACAATGCTCTGTCATATCCTTGAGCAATTAAAGCAAGGGAGCCATTAGGAGCTCAAACCACCCAGATGACAGGCAGCCTCCTTTGAAAAGATTTAGGGTGCTGCAGAGTTCAGTGCAACCCAGAAAGCAGCTCTGAAAACACACTCTGCCCAGAGAAAAAGCCTCTGCTTTATCCATTGAAGCCAACAGGGCAGTGCAGACTCATGGCAGGGTCCTGCTCCAGCAGCAGGACCAGCTGTGGGCACTGAGCACACCTGGCAGCTGCTGGGCTTCAGAAAGCAGCCAGTGGAGAGGAAAGCCCAAGTGTCTGCTCATACAAACACCTTGTTTTCAGCACAGAACATGAAAAATGTCCCTGCAATACTTTGAAGATCCACAGCAGTTAAAAATGAGGAAGCGCCGGGAGCAGCAGCACACCTCCAGGCAGCCAACTGTCTGGAATGGTTTGGTGGGGTTTAAATAACACCAGGGTGGGGGGACTGCAGGAAATTCTGCAGGGGAAAAAAGATCTCCTGTCCTCACACTACCAGTTCCCCCCTTCAGCAGGAATCCCACCTGGCACCTTCAAGCATCCATACAGGTTTTTGGATGCTCAAGGCAGTTTCACCTCCTGCAAGAGCAGCAGGGTGAGGTGGGGATCCTACCCCTCTGCTCTGCTCTGTCAGAACCCCCCCTGTGGTGCTGCCTCCAGCTCTGGGACACCAACAGCAGAAGGACACAGGATGGAGTAAGCCCCAGAGATGCTGGGAGGGCTGGAGGGATTCATCAAGAACAGGACCCCAACCTGAAAAAAGACCAAATGCCATCTCAGGGAGATTGGAGGGAGAGACACAACACACCTGAGACCACACACATCCTGTAGCCCCTTCCCAGCAACTCCACAAAGCTCCTCCAAAGCCAAAGGAGAAGGCACAGGCAGAGCTCTGGCTGCAGAGCCACGTGCTGCCTTATGTCATGTGCACTCGAGGGATGATGGCTCATAGGTCTTGTTAAAAACAGATCAACTACTCATTTTAGATGCAGTTCACTGCAAGGCCTGACATAAACCCTGTCTCAGGTCCACGTGCACAGGACCACCTGCCTCACAAACAGTCACCATGTCTGCAGTGGTCTAACTTGGTTCCAACAGCAGCTACTGATGCATTTTTACATGACAGCAGGAATCCAAACTTGCAGACTTCAAAAAAACCCCCCACAATTTAAACAGCAGTGGCCACTGCTGTTGGCCACAGTTAGTGCTCACCTGGTCTCAGCACTCAGGCAGCTAAATTTAATTACTAGGTAGGTGATGTAATTAAGAAGCAAATACAAACCAGCAGGTATCTGTTCCATTGGCATGAAAACATTTACTGTGCTGCAATCAAAGCCAGGGCCAAGCAAATCTGCACTCTCCAAGCTGAAGGGTGAGGATCCCAGCCAGGCAGAGCTACAGGCTCAGACTGTTCTTCTCCAAACATATGTCCAAACCACAAAATTTGAACAATACTCAAATCTTTCAAACCCCATTCTTTGTTCAACCATAAAAGAGCAAAGACCTGTCTGGGAGTGCTCTGATCTGTTTTATTCCAACTGTGTGCAGTTGGAAGTGACTGAGTCACCAGCTGAACACCTCTACTCACCATTTTGTTTCACTCCCTGCAGCTGGCTCCTCTTTTTTCATAAAAGCTATTCAGAAGACTCAGGAGAGAGAAAAAGGTGGGTTTTTTACAGTGATAAAAGGCACCAAACTAAAGCTGCAACAGTATAGAGACACTGCTTTATTTTTTCTAATTACTTTGGCTCTTGAAAGTATTGAATGATCTTCCCAAGGCTCTGGGGAAGCTTCTGCTACTGGGTTTTATGACACCTGATAATAAGAAAGGAGCTAATAAAATTGCACCTGCTCTCCTAAATGAGCTCTTCTGGAAAGATGCTGCTCTGTGTCTGTCCCCAATAACACATTAGGAAATCAAGAATGTTCCATAAGTCTTTTTTTTTTTTTTAAAAAAAGAACCAAATATTGCCCCCAAACTGAAGTTAATCATCCTGCCAACCACACAAGCATCTGTGTTTACCATATGTGGTCTACCACAGCATTCCCTCAGACACACAGCACCAAGTCCTCAGCCAGCAAGTCCTGAAATGATGTGGCATGTCTCTTAAGTCACTCCCTGAGCCCCCTGTTTCTCTTGGAGATCCCTTCTGGCCCAAGTGTAGGGTCCTGGAGTGTGACAGATCAACCACAAGGCTCAGAATGCTCTGGGTGCTTTCCTGTGATGGAGGAATTTTGTCATTGTGGGTGGACCACATATTTATAAACCACATCTAGCAATTTAAAACTACATCTAATGTGGTCTAAACCTGCATCAAATTCCTTTTTACAGCATCACAGACATTTAACTTGGCAGTATGGAAGAGCTCCCATCTGCACACAGCAGATTTCTACCTAAAAGCCTTTTTTTTAATGGAGAAGGAAAGAAGTATGGATTGGAATTCAAGTCTCTGACCACTTAATAACTGAACAGTAACTATTCAGTGCTCTTCAAACTGCTCTCTGGAATTAGCAAAAAAAAAGCCCTGAAAAATTTAAAGTATTTGGAATTTATTTTCTGCCTCTGTTTTCCTTCTCTGGAGGTGTTCAAGACCAGGCTGGACAAGGCGCTGAGCAGCCTGATGTAGTGGGAGGTGTCCCTGCCTATGGCAGGGNCAGCCTGATGTAGTGGGAGGTGTCCCTGCCTATGGCAGGGGGGTTGGAACTCGATCTTTGAGGTCCCTTCCAACCCAAACTATTCTATGATTCTGGTGAACAATTTCCTTCTAAAAAGCTAATTCACAGAAGGAGCTGGAAGTGATCAAACAGAAGTTTGTCACCCAGGCTTTCTCCTGTGCCTGAAGAGGGTGGGTATTTCAGCTGATTGCTTTAGAAAAAGCAGAAATTAGAGAGCTGAGGTGGAACAGGTAGGTTTATTTCCCTGGAGGATGGCTTGGCAGCAAGTGGACAGCTGACATTCGTGCTCCTCAATAAGTGCTGTGACCACTGCTGTGATTTCTATTTCACAGCTCATGTGCAGAAGGGACCTTACTTCAGTGAAGGAATCCAAAAGGAGAAGCTGATGGCACAGAAAGAGAAGCAGCATGAGCCAGATTGCCTCATCATTAACTCCCTCCTTGTCACCTCTTCTGCACAACACACCTGTGCTGACTTGGCATTACTGGAAAGGGTAGGAAGTATAAAATGAAAGGTCTCAGTCATTCTTTTCTCACACCCATTGGCTAGAATGATTTTTCTCAGCTTTCCAAAAACCAGCACGTTTCTCCTTGGTTTACAAACACACACAGAGAAGACTTCAGCCACTGAAGCTGGAATGTTCAATACAGTAACCTTCAAAGTATTGCAAATGAGAGGAAAAAAAAAGTGGAATTTTCCTCAAGGCCTCCCTGTTGAGAAGATCTCAGCCACCCGTCTGTTTTCACCATGTGCTTTTCCTAATTCAAACAGTTCAATTAAAGAACAGGGATCTTTTTAAGGATTTTTATGATTGCGGCGTCCCCATTTTCTTCTAGTGTGGTGTCACCACTTCCCACACCATCAGGTTTGATACAACCAAAATAACCCTATTTCTTTTTATTTCTTAAACAGAAGAGTTACAGAACAAGCTGAACTGTCTCATAATCTGACCCCAAAGCTGATGTGATACAACCACAGACTCACCAACAGCGTTCTAGCAGACAGGTGGTCAGCTTTGCAGTCACCCCAAAGCAGAAGCAGGTATTCCAGCTCCTGAAGTCAAATTTCCAAAACCATATGCTTCATAATCCTCCACTGAAGAAGGGTGGTGGACAGCCAGATTCCATCCATTTCACAGAGGACCACAGCTCTCTGCTGTGACAAACTCTATTTAGGTGGCCATGGCTTACCTTGAACTCATCTCACCAGCTTTGCTTTGGCCCACTTCTCACAGCTTGTGCCAAGGGTGTCACCAAGGCACAACAAACTCCAAAAGACTTAATGTCCTCAGTGAAACCATAGGAAAATTACTTGGTTTAAAATATTCATGGGGAAGGATAATGGCAGGCTGTTACCATGTCGTTCAAATGAATTCAATGCAGCTTAATTTAAGCCAAGCTACTGATAGGGCTGGGGTTAAGGTTTAGTACCTTGTGTTGCTTTGTGGTTTTAATTAGCTTTTTCCTTCCACAAGCTTCCAAACTCTGAGGCTTAGAAGCAGCTTTAAACACTAATAAATAGGATTCACAAACAGAGCATTTTACTCCTTTTTCTTTTTACATTTTCCACTCTTCCCTCTCCATTTTCTCCCCCAGAGGACACACTTACAGCTGCCACAATTGGATAATACTTTTCTTGCAGCAAGGACCAAAATCACATGACCACTGAACTTACAATAAGCTTTTAGGTACTGCTAGAAATATCTTAGTAAGAAAAAGCCCTAATTTTCTAAGTACTACGCACTATGTAAACAGCAACTCCTCCCCCTAAAAGCTTGCAATCTAAAATCTGCATGTGCTGAGACCAAAACACGAGTGAAAAGGCATCTGGCTGTCACCTACCAAGGTAATATTTTGTACTTCATTCCCTAAGTGCATTTGCAGAGCATTTTCCATGCCAGGAGCTGGTTCCCTGGAAGCTGCAGGTTGAACACTCCTCTGGGACGTCTCCGCGCTCAGCCGCAGTGGCTGCTGTGGGAGATCTTACCTCCTGCAGCACAAAACCTGCAGGAGAATTCAATTACTAAAGAATTCTCCGTTGGTCTGCTCTGTCAGCCCTCCTGGGTGCCATGAACTCCATGTGGATGGCACCATGTCACTGTCCTGCTCTTCCTGAGCTCAGCATCTCTCTCTCCACTCAGCAGCAGGTGGGAAGGCTGTGGAGATGGCGAGTGGTGTGGAAGAGCAGCACAGGGGGAAGAGGAGGAGGAGACCTCACACAGTGCTCCAGCAGCCTCTTCCACAGCTACAGAACTGATGAGTCTCCTTGCTGGAGGAATAAGCCAGCAGAGCAGTGTCTCACTTTGGTCCTACTCAGGATTTACATCACTCTCCTGCTCAGATTTTAACACACAGTGGACTCACTCCCCCTTGGTGACCATTTATAGAGTCCAACAGTTTGGGTTGGAAGGGACCTTAAAGATCATCAGGTTCCAACCCCCGGCCATAGGTAGGGACACCTCCCACTAGATCAGGTTGCTCAGTGCCTTGTCCAGCCTGGCCTTAAACACTTCCAGAGAGGGGCTATCCCCCACCTCTCTGGGCAACCTGTTCCAGTGTTTAATTCATGTATCACCCTTGAGCTGTTGTCCTGCTGCCCCCAGGCATCCCCTTCCCTGTCTCTCTGTACCTTCTTGAGCAACCAGGGCTGGTGGGAGGTGTCCCTGACCCTTTCCACCCAAACCACCCTGTGATCATGCACTGCAGCTCTTACACCAGTGCCAACCTTAGGGAAGTGCTGTGCACGCCACTGAAACACAAATAAGTTACTAAATTAGTTAAGAGATACCAAACAGAATCGGCAAGATACCACCATAGCCGACGAGAAGCCGGTTTTTGGGGCGGAGGAAGCTGCGAGATCGAGACCGGGCTGCGGAGCCCACTAAGGGAGCGCGGGGCGGAGCCGCTGCCCCCGGCGGCGGATTGAAACGGGGCGAGAACTCACCAACGGCCCCGCTCCCCCTCACACGGAGAAAAGGGGCCTGAAAGGGACGGACACAAGCGGGGAGGGGGCAGTCGCCGTCATTAACACCGGGTGTTAACGAGGAGTTAACGCTGGGCTCTACGCAGCGCTGTCTCGGGGAGCGGCTGCGGACGCTGCCGGAGTCTGTCGCTGCGAGCTCGGGAACTCCGGGAAGAAAAGGAAAGGCTGCGGTCCATCACAGAACCATAGGTCTTGGCCCATTCCCTTCGATCTGACGGTAGGAAGGGTAACAGCGGCTGCTGAAAGAGAGGGAAGTGTAGAGGAAGAGGATGCATCCCGCTCCTGCCGGCAGCTCCCCGGGGCAGGACCTCCAGCAGCCGGGCTCTGCCCCAGCAGCACCGCTGGGACTCAGGGCAAAGGCAGAGACACTTGCTGCAGGAGAAAGGAGCAAAATTAAATAAAAGCAGAAGGAAAAAAAAAATCCAAATGCCTGTGGGATCTCCAGAGGCTGCAGCACGTACCCGGGCAGGCGGGAAACCACTTGGCTTATCTCCTTCCTGAACTGGTTTGATGGAGGAAAGCTGGTTAATCCTCTGGCTGCTGCGAAGAAGCATCTTTGTGTGTAAGTAACGCAGCAACTGCAGTCGGGTTAAGAGGCAACACGACCGAAGGGAGGAATTATTTAATGGCTGGAAAAGATGAGCAGGAATCAAGACTTTGGGGCTGTGCTTCCCTGACACACATTAGTCTGGCTTCACTGCAACCCAGGCTCTCATCTTGATTTCATCCCTCCATTCAGCTCTGGCTCCAAACTTCAGAGTTAATGGCCATGTGTAATTTCTATGTAGGCCACAGAGGTCTGCAAATGTTCAGCAAAATCAGCCTGAAACACTGGCTGCCGGGACTTGGGACTCAGTTTTCAGCAAAACAACATTGCAGAGGTTTTATTTATTTACATTATCTTCTTTGTTCTGAGGATCTCTAAGAGATCAGACCATGCAGAAGAATGGAAGTCTAGCTGCTGCTTTTTTTTCTTTCCCGAGGAATGTAAAATATTCAGTTTTGATCCCAAACAGACCTCACACATCTTTTATAAACTAAATTCTTGCTTATGAAGGCAGACACAAACTATCTGTGCAAAGTTACGTTCCTTTGAAAGTATCTCCCCACCCAGCAGTTACCACTCACAGCCACAGAGCTTATAAGAAGCTTCCTCTTGGCAGACAACAAAAAGTCCAGGGAAGTGCCACGTTTTATGGGTTCTATCCAAGACTATTAAAAATAGACCTTGGGACTGAGCATGTCACACATTAAAATGGCAGTAAGAACTATCTGTTAGACATCATGATTAGAACTTTGAGCTGGGGGGGCAGCAAGGGACATCTTTCTTCAAAATAAGATAGAAAGGTTTACCAATTAAATGGAAAGCTACAAAGCTGATTGTAAGCCAAGGCAAAAGGGGACACTCAGATGTGACACACATTCAAAATAGAGCAGCAAAGCAAAAAATTTAACAGGGTTCTTGAACATTGTAATAGGAGGGTCAAGGGTTCAATCCCTGTCCAAGTATGAGGCTTGGCAGAGCTGGGCTGATGCTTGGACTGGGTGGTCTGAAATATCCCTTCCAATCTAGATGATTATGGTAAGATCATAAGGTAAAATGCCTTCAGCACAATAAAAGCCAGTTGCAGCACCAGCAATGACATCTGAAGGCAAGTTTTGAAGACCAAGTCAACTTCTTTACTCCATGCAGCAAAACAACTTCTAGGTATTGATCAACACAATTGAAATGTGTAACAGGAAATACTCCAGTCTGTGACTCTTCTCCTCCCCTTACACTCCCACTCAGACTGTGTTTACACATAGCAGACCTAATCTATTAATAAGAAAAATTACTTAATGCATTCCTAAAACACTTGGATGCAACACAAGAGCAACCTAACACCAAACCACTTCCTACTGCTCTACTCCTTGGGACAGCAGAGACAAAATCCCAGACAACTGAAATTAGCAGGGAAAAATGCAGGCAGGCAAAGTGTAAGTCATTTGTCTGGTTTTCCACTTGTCAATATCCTGCTCAGTTTCTAATGAGAGATGGATAAAAAGTGCAAAGTTCCAATGTCCCTGTTGTGTGGGGCACACAAAGGTCCAGAGAGCATTTTAGCTGGAATAAGTCCGGCACTGGGGATAAAACCTCTTCTCATGCCTGGTCAGAAACTTCAAAAACAAATATACTTAGAGATAATCTGGCCACTTTTCTTTCTTTTTTTTTTTTAACTTCAGTAAGTACATTTCAGTGAGACAAATTTGCTTAAAGAACAAGAGCCCCTGGGAAATAAGATTAAAAAAGAGAAACACTTAAGATTAACAAGCTGGTCAAGACATCTGAAAGGGGAAGGGACTATCACAGATCTGCTCATTTACTCTTCCTTAGGTACCAACCCCTGCCACTTGCTGGCTTCTGGCTAGCTCAAATGCCCTTTCAGTAGCCCCGAAGTTAGTCCTGGCTGGCTGGGAGGCCTGAGGGGCATATTAGGAACCTGCCACATCCCATATTGGAGTTTTAAAAGTCTTTGTCTGTAAATCCTGTTCAGTCCCCCAGTGAGGCTTCCATTCAGCAGGACAGAGAGATTCCCACTTGTATAGGAACTTGTGTGTCCTCCACATCCCGCTGATTCTGGTACTCAGCCATGGAAACAGTGATGGAGAGGCCTTTTTCCCAGGAGATCACTCTTTTTCCAGCATGTGTGAAGACCAGTAGGAGAGGGTCTGACCCTGTGTACATTGATCCCAGTGCCAGACCTAACTGAGCAGCTGACACCTTAGCTAGGTCCATGAGCAGCACCAGCAGCAGCCAAAGACACAGTTTCTGCTCATCACGAGGAGGAACATTCCCCAGGAGGTAGCTTTGAGTCACACAGGATGCTGCAGATGATGCTGGTAGCTTAGGTGCCTTCCCACACTGGACAAATCTTTGATGAATCAGCCTTGAGTCGACAGCAAGGACTTGCCTTGGTAGAGGCTGGATGAGCACCATCACACCCTGCTGAATCATGGGGACTTCTTTTCCTGGCTTGGTGTCACCTGTGGTTCCTGGAGTGCAGAGGGATAATTCCTGAGCTCTCACCACACCATTTAGGCCAGGTCTCAGCCTTTGCTGACAAGAACAGGGCAAGCTGCCACTGGATTTTTTCCTGGGTGAGATTTTCTTTACATTGGTCACAGTTGCATCTTTTGAGCCCAAGACTGATGCTGGGGCTTTGTTTGTCAGAACATGATGAGATCATCACCAATTGTTTCAGAAAATAAAATTTTATTGTGGTATCTCATGAGCCATCCATCTTAGCAGAGATGAACTGATGATTTGTCAGAATATATCATCTTCCCAGGCGAAAGAGAGATGCATTAGTCTGGGGATACATCGATCACACAAGGAACGTGGCTTAGAAATATTGCCAAGGAATCCAGCATAGAAAGGAGAAGTTTCAAAGAAGCAGAACAGGGGGATAACCATTAGAAACATGCTTTTATTCACAGGGTTCTTATAATAATAAAGGATGAAAAAGTTCTGAAGAAGTTTAGTTTAAGCTAAAAGCCAGGTTGTACCCAGCTCCGTGAGCAGGAAGGGGATGTGTAGGGGATGCCTTGGCCACCATACCCTACAGCTCATCCCACAGGGGCAAGGGCTCATTTATGGCCATAATGGACACAGCTATTTAAAAAATATAACCTTCTAGCCTCATACACACTAACAGCACCCAGCACAGCATCAGCAGCAAAGCATTTTGAAAGAAAACATGACATTCATGACAACAGAACGACTGAAATCACTGTGATGCCACTGCTCAAAGGACAAAAAGCCCACAGGAGGGAGCAGAAAGCACCACTGAGCTGAGCAGCGAGACTGAACTTGCAGGGAAACATCCCAGCACAGGGAAAAAAAGCCAAGAGAGGACTCAGAGAGAAAATATATTTGGTATATAAGCAGAATTCTCTCAAAATAGAAAGGCTGGTGATGTTTTATATGAAGCGTTAGCAGCTCGTTGGAACACACACTTCACCATCTCAGTGCTCAGCAGGATGAGAGGGAGTATTTTTTCCTCATGATTTCTTCCATGTTGCTGTAATAAATCAAATCACTGCCAGGCTGCATTCCCCACGCTGCTGAAAAAGCACAACCAAATAGCTCCATCTCTGGAAATTACATAACCTTTCTATTACCCATCTCTTAAGGAAAAAAAAAACAAATGAACAATAAACAAACAAACAAAAATAAAACCACAAAAACCCCCACAGCAAAGCAGAAGAGCAGCCCCCTGTCCTGTTTCCCCAGGGTTTTCTTTGGGTTTTTTTAATGCTTTTGTGAAAACTGAAATTCTCACAGCCCTGAGGAGCAAAGCAGCTCCTGGTAGATCACTATTTCTCCTTCTGAGCCCTCTCCTCAAAACATTACAAACTTTTTCTGACAGATTTGGCTTACAGATAAATAGAAAATGTGGAGTTAGATCCTGTGCTGTGTGTGCAGATGAAGGACTAGTCAGTCCATTCTCCTCCAGCTCTCTGTGCTGGGTGGAAAAGCTTGGCAGACTTTGGACATACAGTTCTTCAAACCAAAAAATCAGTTTTTTCTGATCAGAGCCATGGGGCAGACAAAGATAAATAGGAGGGCATGAGACAGAGGTAGCAGGGAGACCTCCCCTGGCTTCTCTGCCTCCCTTTTTGCTCTCAGAGTCCTTCAGTTTTGATAGAGGAACAGATTAGCTGTGGTTGGAAGGGACCTCCTGAGCCTAGCCCCCATATATACATATGTATGTATATACACAGATGTATGTGTATATATAGGCAAAAACTCATCATCTGTTCAAAGGGAGTATGTTAGGAACTAAGCCAAGTTAAGACAGATCCTCAGAGGAAGGGAAAGGAATGGAAGATACAGGAATGAGGAAGAAGAGTCCCAGAAGTCATTCAGCAAGGGATGAACTATTCTCTAACCACCCTGTCTACCACCCTCTAACCCACCCAGTGCCACATCCCCTCTTGTTTTTCAAGAACTACTCTCTTGTGTCTCTTTCCAGGGGAGAAAGCCCTTCTAATGCCCAGTAACACAAAGAAAGATGAGCACAAACCAGTGCTCCAGGACACAAGCCATGAGGCTTTCATGGCACAAGGGAGCTCCAGTCTCACCTTTAATTCAACAGTGAAAAGTTCCCTCAAAGCCACACTCCCAAAGAGTTTCATACATAAGATGTGCCTGTGTCACACATGTGCCTGCCAGCAAACTGCACCTGAATGGTAAGTACACTTTGAAGTCATGGGAAGAAGGAAGGGATATGGCAAAACGAGACACTCCAGGACTGGAAACAGGTCACTGTTGGCATGAAAACCAGTAACAAAACGCTATGGAAAAATACAAACCAGGATCTGACACAAGTTTGCAAGCAAATCCTGACACTGCCTGCAGTCCCCGTGGAACTCAGCCCTCAGCCAGCTAAATGATGTTTTGAAATTAATTACTGGGTTCCAAACGACCATGAGCAGTTGTCAGGCTTGTCCTGTTGGTGAACTCATCTGCATTTGTGCAAGATGCTGATTTTCAAAACCAGGCTCTATCCCCTCTGTAAAGGCATACTCAGTGGAAAAACATTAGAGGGCTCAGTGTCTCCCAGGCAGGACGTGTTTTAGGGAGATAGGGAAGCGAGGCACAGGATCACAGAGCCTAGGTTAAGCTTCTTCCCTTGTTATTTATTATTCCTATGATGTGTTCCCTCAGTACCAAGAGCTGTGTCCCTCCCCGAGATGCCCTTGAGCCCCAGGAGAGTGGTTCAGGTTCCCAGCAGCAGCACTGGGAAATGTTTAAAGCAATCTGTGATCCAGGATCAGCACATCTGCCAGGAGACCTTGTCGTTTCAGCTCCTCAGTCATTCCAGAAAGAATCCAAAAAGCAGGAGTAAAGCCATAGTTAATTACACCCCTCAGTTCTTCACACCAAGAAACAGTATTGCTGGGCACACACTGTCCCAGCCAGGGGAGCTCTCACTGGCAACAGGCTGTTACCTGCTCTTCCTTATGCTTCCTTGCTTTAGATGACTTAGATTTTGTTTTTTATAAAAAACATTCAAATGTATTTTGCTGAGAAAAACACCTCTATGGAAACAGCAGGTAGTAATTTACAGAAATTATTTATGATTCTGAGTGAAAGTTTTGTTTGACTGCTCTGCCATCAAATCACAACATCACAGTGAACAAAGAGAGGATCTGAGTCAGACACAAACCCATTCTCATGTGAGCACAAAACACGAGAGGTGGTAGGAAAAGCTGCTGTTGGAGAAGTACAGGGACTTTGGGCATCTCAGTGAGGAAAATCAAAGCCAAAACACCCAAGCAAACCCCAAAGCAGGAAACAAGCAAACTCAACAGCCCCTGTCACAGCCACTCGTATAAAAAGAAAAATGCCAGGCAGGTGATGATTCATGAATTGAAGGAATCTATTAAGCACTAATGAGAATTAAAATAGATTTGAAACTCATAAAGACACAGATGCTTTGACCAGGTAAAAGAAAAATCTCAGTGAGAATTCAGAACGGACAGAAGATAATCTCTGTTTATCAGAAATTATCAAATATGTTCCCAGCAAAGACATACTTTAGCACACACTTGAAACTAAAAATCCTTCATAAACAAAGAGCAAGCCAATAACAGGCAGCAGGCAGGTAAGTGATCCTGCAGTGAGCAGGTCCTGACATTCCTTTGGATCTTTAATCTTTTTGGATTAAACACGAGAAAACAGAACTAATTCAAACAGAGAAACAAAGAGTAGCTAAGCCTGAAGGGAATCCCAGCAAAGGAATGCCTGCAAAAACCACCAAGCCATGCAAAATGACAACCCAATGGGGACAACCCACTTTCAATATTCAACTCCAACTTTTCAGAAAGGAGCTGGGGCAATGATGCACCCAAATAAACACCTTTAATCCCACAAAAAGTCACGGGTTTTATTTGGTACTGCACAAGACCTTCTGCTGGATGTCAGCTGCCTGTTGTACAACAATGTTCTACAAAATGACTTGGGCATTAGAAAACTCACTGCAGTAACTGTCTGTGAAGTAGCAGAGGGCCAGCTCAGACCAAACAGAGAAGATGCACAGAGCACCCTTCCTTCTCCTTTGGAGATCAGGGAGGGATCACAGAAATTCAACCAATATCCCAGTATGAACTTCCCTGCCAAGGTCTGTGTTTCTAGCATCATGTTTTTCTACTGGAACAGCATCCAGATCTTCTCTCAGCTGCCATGAGAAAAAGCATGCTCTGGCAACAGCAGGAATGACAGGCATGAGGAAGTCATGTCACCCAACTGGAGGTAGGCAGTAGAGCACACTGTCCTCTGAAGGGAATCAAGGTAACATCGTGCTGGGTCATGATCTTTGGGCATGGCTCCACACAGAGCCTGCTACC
Source organism: Turnix velox (assembly GCA_013400935.1). Lineage (NCBI taxonomy): Eukaryota > Metazoa > Chordata > Aves > Charadriiformes > Turnicidae > Turnix > Turnix velox. The sequence goes on along the minus strand of VZTY01018235.1, from coordinate 195,332 downwards.
CTAATATAACCCTAAAGCCAGTAATGCTGTAGTGAAGCATAGACCTACCAGAATGCCATCAGCTGTAACAAGATGCTATACATGGTGCTGCCATCCACCATTTCCCAACACTCCTGATGTGCCAGGGCTGTAGGAAGCTCCATGAACACCTGCATATGCAGCCCTTTTACAGATAAACTGAACACTGGCTACCAGGCTCAGTCTCACCCACCTTTAGTTCCTATAAACACCAAAGAGCTTGCAGAATCTAAAAATACTTCCGTGGATCTGGGCATGAGCCCCACCAAAAGTGTTAATTTAATTTCTGGCGACACAGTTTTAACTCATGTAGGACCTTTGGCTGATCCCCTCAGCCTGACTTACAAAGCCCCACTTTTCTGGTGTGCTGAGAGCCTCTCCAGCACCAGCAGCAGAGGCAGGCTGTGGATGCCTGTAATTTTCCTCCTTCAAAAAGCCTCACAAAGCCACTGCTTCATCTACTTCACATTAATCATCCCAGCTGGCAATGGACTGTAATACTCATGCACACATGCAGCCTATTTCCTTATATATACACAATAAAAATATGTATTTTTGTAGATATGCTCACAAACAAACACTATAATAATAGCTTCAGTTACAAATATCACCTCTATGTACGGTCACTGTTAAAAAATGTTTTAAAATGTCATGTTTGTTCTTGCTCTTAACAGGAAAATTTCACCTAAGGCATTCTCTGATCACTTAAACTGTGTATTACCCACCAGAAGGGACAGAGTATAAATCCAGCACATTCCTAAAGCTTCTCTGTCTACAAACATTATGAATTTACAGTATATTTCCAAAAGTGAGCAGGTTTACTCCTCGGAAGTGCCATCCACTGATGGCTCCCCTTTTCTCCAATGTTTTATTGCTGGAAAAAAAGTCACCATAGATATTAGAAGTGACTGTGCCATTCAGCTGGTTCCTAAGCCTGCCAGCAGCAGGTTAGCTGGGAGCAGTTCTGAGGCACTCAGAAACCACAATCTCTCTCAGGCCAGTGGAGATCAACAAAGATTAACCCTTGAATGTTGAAAGCTAATGTTGAAAGACTCTTCAACACACCAGTCCCAGCCCTGATTTTTTTCCCTTTTAGCCCAGATCTGAACTTGAGCACTGCTGAGTGCCCACAGGGCAGAAGAACCTCTACAGGAAGGTGGCAATGGTGAGATTTCCCACCCAGCACTCCCCTTTCATGTCTAGTGGGAAATGTCCCTGCCTATGGCAGGGGGGTTGGAACTAGATGATCTTTAAGGTCCCTTCCAACCCAAACTATTCTATGATTCTATGAACACATCCACAGCTGCTCTGCCCCCTGCTCCCACCAGGATTTCCTTCAGAGAAAACACAGAGTGAACATCGTTCATGTCCAAACTAATGAGAAATGGGGTAAAAAAAAAAAGGTTAATAATGATCTGTTAGCTTTTATTTCTTGCCATGGATCCTGGGCTGTGTGGCTCTTATAAGGGCAAATGCTGGCTTTAGGAAGATGTTTGTACTGGAGTGACTCATCTTGATGTGGTATATTTTATGCTCAAAGCTTTGCAAGCAGCAAGTCCTCAATCACATCTCCCTGTGCTTCAGAGAATGAAGCAGCACGTAGAGTACAGAAGTCCAACACTCTTTCAGTTCAGCACAACATCTGGGTTAAGTCTTCCAAGTCCTAACACAAAGAGAGGCCTTTTTTGGCCTCTTTCCATCCATATACTTATTTTCTCTTAACCACGGGGAACTGTTTTTCACTATATTAATTCCATTACGTTGTCCCTCTCTGGCTTGAAAGTAACACTCCCGTGACCCATCAGGCTCCCTGTCTGCCAGAGGGCTGTGTCTCAGCAGGCTCTCTCAATTCCTGAGTCAACTTTCTAAATTCTAATATAAAGCACACAGTTTTAAGTGGATCAGGAGCATAAAAGCCAACAAACAATTGGGGAATTGGGGTTTACAGCATCTAGCTGTTCCCTGTGACTATCAGACCTAGTTTGCACTCAGGTGATTTGGTTTTGGGGGAAGGCATGGGGATGTTTATTAATGAAAGTTTCTCACATATTCCCACAATTCCAAACATTACCAAAGACATTCTCAAGTACTGAAAGGCTGTAAAATTACAAGGGCTGTCCAGGTCATTATCATGGATTAGTGAAGAGTATTAAGGAGCCTAGAAACGCTTTCTTCATCCCAGTTCTTCAAGGGTGACAGCTACAGACCTTGTTCCTGTCTTCTGTCACTAATGTGGCTCCTACAGCACAAGCCCCAGCACCAATCCCTGGTGTAACAGGTAGGTCTCTGTCCTCTGCTTAAATTGCTTTTCCCAAGTAATGCTCTTGAAAGAAATCAGTGGGGATTCACTGAAATACGTGGAATTAAGCAGCTCAGAATCCCGCTAGACATTTAACTTTAAAATCTGGCTTCTACAGACAAAACATTTCCTCCACAGCAACTGCCATCCAGCAAGTCACCCTTCTCAACCACGCTGCTGTACTTTCAAGCTGTCTCCTAAAGAGCATGTTTATGCCATACTGAAAGACACAACAGCAGCACAAGGCAGCCTGGGGATGGAGAACGGCTCCAAGGATTCACACTTTGCCTCACAAACGCCTGGTTTACTTAAACATCCAGTTGGATCCCAAAACACATCCCTAAAGGAATCAGCAGACTCTCATGCACTTGGCATGGCAGCTTGTAAGCAGCAGGGAGGGAAAACACACAACACAAATTAACACATGCACAGTAAAAAAGGCAAGAGTTTTCTAAATTGACCCAAAGCAGCAGAGATTTGAAGGAATTCATCATTTCCAGGGATTCAGCTAAAAGGGGTTTTGTCTCGCCAGGGCGTACTGGCTGAATTTCAACGCTGCACAGTTGTGGTTGCTCTCTCTCCCCGAATTAAAGGGATGCCAAAACAAGTTGCCGGTAGGTGAGGCAACACGTAGGGAGATGACAGTTCCCAGCTCTAGACCCACACCATCTCGCTGTCGGGAAAAAGCCTCATGCGAAGCCACGCAGGACCCTGTGCATCCTGCTGGGGATGCCGCACCGTGCCACCCGTACGTCTGCACTGACGTGCGCTCTGCTTTATGTTCTAATGTGTGTGTTTTACGAGCCGGCCACATCGCCTTATGTAACAGACGCCTGTTTAATATGGAAGGGCGCGTTCATGGCCGCGGCCGAGCCCGCCGGTTTCCCCCGCCCGCTGCCATCCTGCCCGGCGGGGCTCCCGGCGAGCAGCTCCCGGGGGAGCGCCACGTCGGCCGCCGCTCTGCATCCCGGCCGTCAAACCCCGGCCGCCGTGACGGAGCCGCCGGAGAACCATTTTGTGAGGGATGGCATCGGCTTCCCAGCAAGGCCGGGGAAAGAGGGGAGGGGGAGGCAATGGGGAGATCGCTCCCCCAACCGGCAAGGCCGGCCTGTCCCGCCTGCTCTTGGGCAGCAGCTGAACCAGCACCCCGCTGGTCCCTCGGCCATACACCGGCATCGCTGCTTCACCCATCCCACGCCGAGGGGCTGGCCCTACAGATGGCAGCCGGGCAACTTCTGCCGCTGTTTTGGCGAGCGGGTATTGTGTAATGAGCGGCTCCAGCGGCTCCGCCGATGCGCCTAACGGCGGCGGCAGCGGGCGAGCTCCGCCGGGACCCCCCGATACCGCCTCTCCCCCACCAAATTACGCAGCAGGGGGGGGGAGCGCCCCTTCCGCTAACGAAGCCTGAGGGGAAGGGGGGTGGTTCGCGACCCCCGCCGCCGCACTCACCGCCTCCGAGTCTTCAAATCCATGCAGGTACAAATTGTCGTACATGGAGGTCCGCTGACGCCGGGCTCCTCTCTCCGCGCGGAACCGGCGCTGCGAGGCGCCGCGGGGGAGGGAGAGAGGGGAAAGGGGGGGGACAA
>VZTY01018235.1:164806-191391 GCA_013400935.1 Turnix velox | reverse complement strand
GGCCCGCTCCTCGCGCCGCCGCTCCCCATTGGCCGCGACGCGCCAGGGCCGCGCTGCCATTGGCCGCGACGCGCCGTTAGACTGCCCCCTGCCGCCCCACAGGAGAGCGCTGCGCGCCGGCCGGCCGCGGCCCTCACACACTGCGTCCCGCCGGGGCGCCCCAGGAGCAGGCGAACAGCGGGGGCATTTCCTTTTTTCTTTCTTTCTTCTTCGTGATCACAGAGAGCAGCGGGTTGTTTCTGAAGAGAAACACCCCCCTGAGGTCTGTAAGGAAACAAACCCATCCAAACCCGCTGAACAGCAGCCCTGTCTCTACTTTCCCTTTGCTTTCTCTCCCATTCCTTCCAAAGGCTGAATCGAAGTTACCACTAATCACTTGGAAGTGCCTAACCGGCTTCTGAAGTGAAGCCAAAGGTGTTATTATTATCCCTGTATGCACAGTCTTCTAAAATTTCATCAAAGATCCCTCAAATTTACTTCCAATTTAGCTTCCCCAGTGCTCCCTACATCTCAGCCACGCACCCCCCTGGTTTGCAGGAGTGCATGGACCTACACATAGAGGAAACACAGTCTCACTGACCATCAGAAGAAGAAACTCGTGGTTAAAGGTTTCACAGCTGTTACACTGACTGTACAAGTGACTGTCTCTGCCTGCTTCCAGAAAGTCAAATCTCTCTGGTTGTAATTTCTAGGATAGCTTGGCACGGGATAAATGCAGAGAGTACAATGGGAGAGCATCGCCTTTAGATGAGCTTCCCAAAAAGTGCTTCAAAAGGATTAAAAAATCTACTATCTAGATGAGAGTCACGCATTAACTGAAGGCTTTGAGAGATCAAAACCATCCTTGGCCTGTTTCCAGAAGAGAAATACAGAGAATACAGAAGAGACTCTGGTACCCATTACCTGCACCCTGCACTTGGCCAACACCACAGCAAAACCCAAACCCCAGGGAGTCTGTGGGAGAAATGAGCTGATCTGAGCCTTTTTCAGGTCTAACTCTTTAAAATCAGCATTTTCAAGCAGTCTGGTCTCTACTTTTCAGGGGATTTAATAATGGTGTGTTGCTGTCTCTATCAGCATGTGGGATATGCCTCGCTGAGGACAGCCACCTCTTGATGATGATGGCAGGACCACAGGGAGATTTCACACAGATTAGAAATTCTGCATAAAGCAAGAGCAAACTGCAGTGATTAACTTCTACCAGCCATAACCTTCTCCTGAGTAGAAATGAGAATCACACAAGGAAACAAATAAATTCATCCTCAAGTTAAGGGCCACATAAAAGACTGGGCGCGTTGCTAATTAAGCTGCTCTTGGAATTCTGAGCCAGCGTGAACATTAAAGCCAAGATTTTTACTGCATCCCATCAGGGGGTTGGGTAAGAGAAGGGATTGGAAATCATAATATTTGAGCATCTCTGAGACCTCTGGAACACTTGGCTTCCTCCAAACACTCTGATCCCTCTGGAGATTATTCATACTCTCCTTTTTCAATAAAGCAAACCTTTTCTGAAGTGCAAAGGAGGTCTCTTAGAGACACACATCCATGTATCCATGAATGTCAATTATTTAGTCATTTCTGAGCCATCCAAATGGTGGCTCTTCCCAGGGCATGAATTTCACACAGAACCAGAGGCAATGTTACTGAAAGCCCCATCTGATGACTTCACAATCAAATGACAGCTCTTGTATGGTCTTTGTAGGAGATGTGGCAGTGAATTATTTGCATAAACACAGAAAGTGCTGTTAGAACAAGGCACAGTGAGTCCACTGCCAAGTGGAGGAAAGCCTCGTACCGCACTGCGCAGCGCCAGAACGTAAGTCAGCAACTTCTCTCTTTCTCCTGCTTGAACAAATTTCTCCTACACCTGGGATTTCACTGCTCTCACCTCACACCAGCCATGCTGCAGGCCTCCATGCCTCTTTCCCTGCTGCTGCTGCAGAGGAGAGAAGGATTGAGGGGAACATTAACCTTGAAGCAACAAAAGCCAACTCAGTGAGGAAGTTGAGAAGTTCTTTATGGCCTCCTCCTGCTCTGGCAGCAAGGTTATGATCCTAGACTCACCATCAGTTAGGGTAATGAGACAGTATCCCCACAGGGGGTGAGAGCACATTAAAGAGAAGCATTAGTGGCTACATTAATAACACATTTGGATATGAACCTGCTTCTCCCAGCAGCTTTAAGCACAACAGAAGACTCCAAAATCCACAGCCCTCTCTCAGCACACTCCATATGAAACACGAGCACTGGGTTTGATCCTCCACCACCTGAATTCTGGGACCTGTTGAAGAGAAATTGCTCTCTCCCATCTAATGCTGCTCTTGTTGAAATCAGCAAAACAGCCCAAGTGTACATTTCATTAATGTAAAGGAAAAGGACCGTCAGCATTCTCCAGCAATCCACCTAAAGCAGAACTTGCTTCCATCAGTTGGAAGGAGTCCAGTTCCTCACTCTTCTAAGTTATTTGGCATAGCCCAATTGCTTACCCCTTCTCCCTCCAAAGCAGTTTCTCTCTCTCTTCTTCTCCCCTCCTCTGCTGTACAATAAAGATCAGATGAGTGTTTGCTTCAGTAACAGCAGCTTCTGCCTAGGGGTGGAGGTACAAGGAAGGGAACTTCTTGAGTTCCCCCTTGTCCAGTATCAAGAGGGCAATGAGAACTGGATGAAACCTGTAATATTTGGCAGTCATCAAAACTATCAGATTATCAGTATTCTGTTATATATATATAAATACGTATAGGTACTGTGCTGTTTGGGATATGTTGTGGCAGACTATTTTTTCACATTTAAAGTTATTATTGAAAGACACTACTGGATGGCATGGTTAAATTTGCTGGATTTCCAGTAATAAATTAGCCTGGTAGGTTCTAATTTGACAGTTCTTCTGGAGGAAGTGAGGTGCCACCTATTCTAAAACACATCTATCTGACACTGTTATATAAAGGCTGCTATAATTAAAGAGAGTGCGAAGACTTCACTGTCACTTCCTCTTGGTTTAAAGCACCTACAATGAGAGAGGTAACTGGGCTACATTTGTAGGTATCTTCTATATTTAACTAGTTGTGAATTTTCTCCTTCCTGCAGGCACGATGGAGATTGGCAAGAAGCTGAGCTGTGGGGAACTGGGAACCATAGCTACAGCTTTCCAGAGAGATTTTTGATGAAGAAGAGTAGATTGCCTCCACCTCCTGAGCCAGATCTGAACGTGCTCTGAGGTTTTAATAACTCAAGCCAGCACTAATTGCGGCTTCCACTGGTGCACAGTGTCAAGCAAATCCAAAATTACCTGCAAAGTATTGCAAGACACATCCTGTATCAGCAAAGGTCTCCCTTTTAAAGACTTGGAACTTGGAACTGGTGCGTGGTGATGGTGATAACCAGAGACACTGAACACACAGATGTCTGTCTCCCACCAGCAACCCCCCCATCCCTCAGCATCCACCAGGCTGCTACAGGCTGAAGGTCTAAAACACCAACTCATGCCACTGGTACCAACCCAAAGAGAGTGTTTTTCTGGCTGCAACTGTGTCATGTTTCTTTGCTGGCAAGAAGACAGAAGGGCTCTGTTTTTAGAGAAGAAACACATTTTTATCGTCCATGCCAAAAGCCACCTGGGCCAAAGGATTAAGCATTTGCTTTATTTCTTATTTTAAGCTCCTCTTCTTTTCTTATGAATGCTAATCAATCTTCTTAACTGCCATAAGTGCTGATGCTGAATGTTGCTGTACACCACTTTAGGCTGCAACTGATGAAATGATGGGAAACTATCAATAAAGGGCAATTACAAAGTTTATGGGAAGCTGGTGTTATTTTACCCAAGTAGAAGTCCCCACTGCATTCTGGAAAGTCTCATCAGTACCAAACACAGACAGACAAATGGGAGAGCAATAATCATCCACCCAGGGCTGATAACAGCAAAGCTGCAGGGAGTCTGCAGTGGGAGAAGAGCTGCAAGTGTAGGAATGGCAGGAACATCACAGCCACCACTGCTGGGCACTCTGCACATGGATCTTCTCCAGATCATAGAGTGGCTTGGGTTGGAAGGGACCCCAATGATCATCTAGTTCCACCCCGTCTTGTGCAGGGACACCTCCCACCAGCCCAGTTGCTCCAAACCATTTTGATAGATTTCCATTACACCCCTCCAAGTGGAGAAACTGATCCAGAAACAACAGATCAATGAATGAGAAACCATTAATTCAACCTCATTTCTTTAAATATTTAGTCAGGATAGCTGGGAAGCAAGCTGAGAAAAGCAAAGATGCAAGGATTTGGTGTTGTGTATCTAAGCAAGCTGAATTCTTGCCTGTAAGGAAGCTATGAGTTTGAGACATTCTCAGCCTTCCAGAAGCAGAACACAAATTGGGAGTAAAAATGCTGCAAATGACAATTGCTTTGCATCATTATTCTAAAATATATATTTAACATATATGTCTGTGTTTGACAGGTCCACCTCTTTCCACTGGTAATTCTGGCTATGAGTGTCCAGGAAGGAAATGGCACCATTTCCAGAAGGAGGACTAAGGTCCTTAGTGGCCAACAGCCACTTTGTGCTGGGGAGGATGGCTCAGAACAGACACAGAGCAATGAAAACATCAGCCTTTTCCCTTCCACAGACCAGCCTCACTGCAGGGAAATCTCATGCAAAGATCCAGGTCCTGTGGTGCCTTGAGAGAGGACAAGGGTTTAGGGATCCTCAGGCATTATCACCCTCAAGCAGAGTCAGAGGGAATCTGGGATGAACTGAGTCATTTGTGCTCTGCTTAGGGTGATAAACACCTGCATTTCTCACTTAATTCATTCAGCATCTCAAATACTCCACCTGCCAGCAACACTGTATGAGTCCTTTTACAAATCTGAGCAGTCAGAAGCAACTAAAAATATTTTCTGCCTTTCCCTTGCAGAAGGGAACAATCATGACTATAAAAATCCATGCAGCAGCAGAGCCCACCTTCACGGTGCAGGTATGAAAAGCTCCATGTGTAAAGGGAGTTTGATGCATGAGGAGCAACTGAAATAGGATAGAATACAACTTGTTCCTCAGCTTTGAGGCAAAGATGTTTGAATTCTCTGGTAATCCTTTAAAATTCCCAGTCTGATATGATGCATGTGAAGCCAGGGTATAATTTTGTGAAAGTTCAGGTGTGGTTCAGAAGCTTGATCAGATCGGGTAACTTCTGGTGCTCTGAACATTTCTACAGACACTAATATTTTCTTCCTGAGTCTATGATGTAATTGTTAGCCATGTGTTTTCCCTCATCTCTCAAACCCTACTGTCAGGCATAAAAAAAGAACAGAATGATTAGTTTATTCCGGCCTTTGACAACATCCTTACAGAGATTACTTTTAAAAAAAGCCCAGACCCTAAATAGACTGCTGAGAGGAAAGTTCTGTCCTAGATCTAAAAGTGCCTATGAGCAAGGAAACAAAAAGAGCAGGAATAAATGGAAGAGGATCAATATCTAGGGTCTAATATTTGCTATGGTCCAAAAAAAAGGCCTCCATTGCAATAGCAATGCTCTCACATGAAATTAAGTCATTTGAGGGCAAGTATGGGAAAAATTCAGCTTGAACAGCCAAGCTTGACAGAGTTACAAGCAGAAAACAGAATATTATCCTTGGAAGCACAGAGAATAATAAGTAAGATCAGCTCTGCCATCCCTGCTTATAATCATTATGAGAGATAGAGAAGCAGATCAGAACCCCATGTTCTCAGAATTTAATTCAATATCCAGATGAGGGAGCTCAGAATTAAAAGGAAATAAAAATAAAAATTTAAAAACGGACAAATTTATTCAAGCAGTAGGGAAAATAAAATAGATTCTCTTTAATTTAAGGATGGAACCAGAGACTTGGAAAGATTTCCCATAAAAAAAGACTGGAAATTAATTTGAATACAGCAACTGCTGCAGCTCTGCGTGAAGGATATAGTCAAGCTTTGCCTTCAGCCTTGATCCCCTGGCAGGGACAGCCTCAGGAAGAGACACAATACTGGTGACAGCTCATTCTATGTGTTTTCCAAAACATCTGCTGTCAGCTACTGTGATGGGCAGAACATTAGATTAGAACATAGTAGTTACCACTCTCCACCCTTGTGCAGCCAAGGGTAACCCCAACCTTTTAGGACTGGACCACAAACTTACAAGCTTTATTTTCAGGCTCATCAGTGCAACGATGAAAACTTTGTTTTATTCCAGTTCAAACTAGAAATACTACTTGAACCCTCATTACTGCTACTAAACATTATATTGCAATGAAACGTGTCAAATGTCTTAGCAATGAGTGCGCTGCCACCTCTTGGCTCAGCAGAAGAAGAGTGGGGTGGTGATTTGTACAGTCAGAAATATGTCCCTGGAAAAACCTGTGGCTTTAGGATGTCTCTCCAAACCTAAGCTGTCACTTCTGTTGACCTTGTGTGAAGTAGAATTGAGTGGACACAAAGCAAATCTCAGGGAGAAAGAAGTCACATTTCAGTTTTACTACCTTTTCCTTTCAAAAATCTTCTTGGAAAGGGGCTCCTTCTCATCTGGACCGTGAACTTGGAAACAAGGACATGTCACAAGCCACATACTGGGATAAACAACTTATCCTAGGTCAACAGAAGCTCCCTCAGGAAGGAATTTGGTCTCAACATTAAGACACCAAGGACTTCCCTTTGTTCCAGAGGTTAATCATCCTCACCATTCAAATGCTGCTGAGATCTGCCATTCGGGAGCTCAGTTCAGAGACTTTTATCCTCTGATTTTTGGGAACAGTTGTCTCTGTTCTTTTCAAAGTAGCTGAGCAAATGTTACTGAAGATAGCTATTCCCTTAATGTAGCTCTGGGAGCTCACTAGTAAAAACACCACTGGAACTTGCCCCTGCTTTTCTGAATGCTTGAATAGAGAGGCAAGATTTGGAGCACTAAGATGGCACTGCTTTGCTCTCACAAAAGACATGTTTCTGAGAAACATAATGCATGTTTTATGCTCACCTTTGTGAGGTAACTTCTGGCCTTGTTCTTCTCACCATCCATCTGTTCTATGAATGCCTAAGATTACCCTGCTTCAGACTGTATTTCTGCAGCTGATTAGCATTTCATTGTCTGCCCACACTCCTAACCTGCCAAGATCCCTTTCAATTAGCCCTGCGTCCTGACAGGCAGGGTGGCAGCAGCTGGCCAGTTAACAGGAGGATGTCAAGATTATAATGAGAATTTTTTTACCAGGAAACTGAAAAGCCCATCAGTTTTATCTGGACTCCCAAGATCTCTGATTTGACACAGGCAGAGCTCCCAGACCTGAGGTCTGCCCAGAAAAGCTATTGTGGGGCTCTGAGCCACCAGAGTCCCCAGACTTGGGGCAAAACAGGAGAATGGTGGAGGGGTGCAGCAAGCCCCAGCAAGGGACCATGGCAGCACCAAGTCCCAAGCTCAAGGGTACATCTCCCGAGGAAGCTCTGGGACTGTGGCTGTACTTCAGAGCACAATGAAGCACTTCTCAATTGCTGATTCTACCCTCAAGTCAACTTCACATCAAAACAAGATCCAGCAGTCTCCCTGTCCCTTCCTCCCCAGCTCCATTGCTTCCTGGGCACACCAGCTGTTACTGACTCTGTTTCCCATCTGGATATCTGGGGTCTTTGAAATGCTACAGGCTACAGTGACCACCTCAAGCCTACACATGGCCTGAAAGTGTCAGTTACTTGTTTCAGGAGCCTTACATCCAGCTGAAGAAATCCCCTGGATCTTTCTGACCACCCACTTCAGACTGAATGTACTTGTCAGAAAACTGCTCTGCTGGAAGAGTCAGAGACTTCACTATGGCCCCCTTCCATCTACTCCACTATGATTGATCTTGTCTATCACACTTGAAGGTGGGCAATCCAGGAGAAGGGATCTCCATGCTGACCTCACCACCCCACACCCATCTTCTCCACAATACAGTGTCTCTCCCCAGCACAAGCTGAATTCCTCCTGCTTCCTACTTGGCCTGGAGACAGCTCAGCCAAGAGGTTCCAGCACAGATCTGGCTGGGATGGAAGTAGGACACTGCAGAAATAAGGCAGGCAGGGTGAAGCCACAGGAAAGGATGCAGCTCTCACCCCTGACCAAAAAACACAAAACTCACTAATTTCAGAGTAACTGGAATTTGAGGACACGACACGGTTTGCATCACAGAGAAATGAAGCAGGAAAAGTCCACCATGAAAAACAAACAAATAGCACCAATCCTACTTAATGGAATGCTGCAGAAGAGCCCACTGCTTTCTTCTGCTATTAATTAGAGGTGAATAGATTGGAACAAAGGCTGAAGCATTGCACAGCTTTGAGCACAAAAACAACTAGCACAAAAACGCAGTGAACCAGCATCATCCCCCATCTGCCTCTTCATCCCCCTTCATGTGTGATGCCCCTTGCTTTCTGTATTGCTATCCAACACAGTTGGATCTCCAGAAATTCCCCCCTTCTTAAAGCTACTTCTCTAAATAACTTGGTGCTGCCACTTTTGCTGGTTGTCCCTGCCCTGGGAAGATGCACATGGGTCATGCTTCACCCCTGGAGGGTGCATCATTTATGCATCTTCTCACTGCTATGATTTGTTGAAGATATGAGGTGGAATTGTTCTGCCTGTGCACAGGAAGCAAAGTCAAAAATGTGTTATAACCAAATCTCTGAGCAACACAGCCAACACCATGGAGTTCAGAAGAGGGAATGGGCTTTCAAGCAGGTGTCAACAAGTAGCATCTCAGAGCTGAGGAATGTGACACAGCTTCAGTACAGTCTTACTGACTTAGTCATGGGAAAAAAATAAAAATAAAAGACTTTTTTATTAAATGCCTTCAATACTTTTCATAGTAGCAGGAAGCAAGATTCAACAACTAAAGATTCAACAGCTTCTTTCGTCAGTGGACTCATTCCTTCCCACACACACGTGCGCCTGCTCTCCCCATGAATCTCAAAGCTTTGGATTCTTCTCAGTGCAGCTAATTCAGTTTTATTCATCTTTTGATGAACCCACCTAAAACTTGGGGGTGGCAAGGTAGGTGGGAAGGGCATAGGTGACAAAGGCATAGTAGCAAGCTGAATTACACACTGAACTGAGACTATCCAGCTCAATAGCTGAAGCGTGATGGGTCTGATACATTTTCTCAAAATACCAAGTGCCTTTAATTCTGTGCCCATTGTAAAACAGACATTTGAATGCCTTTATCTTAAACGAAAAGTGATGTAGGGGTAATGAGAATATTCCTTCTACCTGCAGATAATTTTTTCCCCTCTCCTCCCTCTGAGCATTAGCAGACATAAGCTCCCAGAACTTCTTTCCATCTTGCTAATGTCCGTAACACAGACTGAAGCATCAAGATTAAGAAATTGAGAAGCTATTTCTAGAAAAAAGCTTTTGTTATAGCAAGATTCATAGTTTGCCAACCACAAGGAAACAGTCCCAAAATATCAGGTGCAAGTGTTATCTTCCTAGGTAATTTACAGCTCAGACAACCCCTGCATAAGCCCCTTAAATACATTTAATGAATGGAACAAGCACATTCTGGCTATTTGTGGCACAGGTTTGCTTCACACACGCTGTGCTGCCTTCTTGATTCAAATGAGCTGTCTCAGGGCTCTGCTTGAAGTCCAGCATCAGTTAATGGTAGGTGCAGAGTTACCACCTCTGGTGTTCAGCATTTCTAACAGGCCCCAGAAGATCCCCATGAGCCATGGGCTGGGTGTGGTCCAGTAACCCAAGAAATGAAATTTAGTGTTCTTTGTGAGAACACTAAATTGCTGACTGGCTGCTGCTACTACAAAGCAATCCAGTTGCCTTAAAATAACCTTCTAGAATGAGGAAATGGCACCACACTAAGTGTATCATGGGAAAAACAGCTTTATGCTCACCCTGTAGCATTCACCAAGCAAATCCAAGGCAGGAAAGCATTTCAAGAATCTCTCCCAAGGAAGATGACCATGTGGTTTGAGTTAAGTGAAAAAGTACAGAAGAACCACCTTCCACGTCAGTATTTTGAGCAGAGTGAGAACATATCCTGAACTCGAGTTTCAGTTCAACATCATCTCCTAGAGACCTGATGCAGAAGTGAATTTTCAAAGACTTCACTGATTGGATTTTTATGACAAGATCTCAAACTCACTGAGCATTTTCTGGGCATGCAGTGCCTCAGGAGAACTGTGTAAAAACCCACCCTCTGTATTGCTTGGGAACCTGCTGGCAAGCAAAATAATTGGAGGACATGAAAAATGGAATGTGTTCCCCTTACGCTCCACTGATCACAAACAAACAGATAAATACAAACACACAAGTGTGCACCCACTAAATTAATCTCCTGGAGTCATCAGTAAAATCACATCCTTCCTGTTCTCCTCCTGCTAGCCCAATTAAGATTCTCACCATTTATTTTAAAGCACTGGCTAATTCTGCTGTATTCTGACTCCTTTCCTCCAAGGGCTCAGGTTCACTGCTCCCACCGACCCTGGCTCCCTGCTGACTCCCCAGTTTCCCTCATCTCCCCTCCTCCAGCGCAGGGACATCCCAGAATTAACACATCCAACCCTGCCATGCTTTGAAGAGCCACATCTGTTACAGATGTTCTCTTTCCAGGGGAGATTCCAGTTGGTTTGCAGCATGAAAATTTTGTTTATTCAGAGGTTCAGTGCTACCATCCATCATGGGAACCTGGGATGCATCATGGGGCAAGGGAAGAGTTTCCTGCATCACCTGCTCTAGAAGCATCCCCAAGGCCTGTGCCACAGCCTCTCCCAGCAGAGCTGCACTACCAGCTGTCCTGCAGATACCACAACACTGGGTCTGTGTAGGCTCCTGCTCTCAGCCAGAGAGCCAGCAAGGCATTCTCAGGATGCCCTGGTACCCCCCACTGCAGCCATGCTGGGGGGTGACTCACTGCAGAAAGCTTGAATTTTAACACCAATGATGAGTAAAATACAGGATGAGAAAGGCTGTCAGTTTTACCAGGAGCACTATGACATCTAATGCTTTCCTTAACACTTCAGTTCCTTAAGAAAGAATAAATAAATACAAAAAGTCTTTTTAAAAGTACTTTTGCTTCAATTGAAAAGCCTCAGGCCAGCTCAGCTGGGGAAACTTTCTTCAAAAAAACAAAGGTATGCAATAAAGATGGAGAGTGGGTCCAGAAGAGGTCACAAAGATGATCAAAGGGCTGGAGCAACTCCCTTCTGAAGACAGGCTGGGGGAGTTGGGGTTGTTCAGCCTGGAGAAGAGAAGGCTCAGGGGGGACCTCAGAGAAGCTTCTCAGTACCTGAAGGGGACTACAGAAAGGCTGGGGTAGGGATTTTAAATAGGATATATGATTGCAGGACTAGGAATAATGGATGCAAATTGGAAAAGGGGAGATTCAGGCTGGAGATAAGAAAGAAGTTCTTTCCTGCGAGAGTGGTGAGACACTGAAAGAGGTTGCCCAGAGAGGCTGTGGTTGCCCCCTCCCTGGAGGTGTTTAAGGCCAGGCTGGATGAGGCACTGAGCAACCTAGTCTAGTGGGAGATATCTCTGCCTATGGCAGGGGGGTTGGAACTAGATGATCTTTAAGGTGTCTTCTAACTCAAACTATTATATGATTTTATAAATTGAATCCAAGCCTGATAACTTAGATGACAGCTGAAATCAGCTTTATTTTTGGGAGTTAGTACACAATTCCTAATTTCTTGGGAGTTGGCAAACCCTCACAGATTACACCTGCATTCAGTCCTTTTAGCCCAATCGATCCCCCAGCTCAAGTTTCACCCAGTCCAGATACAAAGTGGGGCTACAAGAAGGACTGCACAGAGCTGAATAGCTCTGCCTCAGAGAGGCACCTAAAAATAGGCTGCCTTGCTAACCTGGGAATTCTGCCTGCAGCAGCCACTTGTCCTCCCTTACTAATTGCTGTTAGTCAGAGAAGTCAAAAATACCCAGCACGTGTTATGCAGAGCAGAAGGTTTGCTGTCCCACAAGAGATGCTCCTCACATGATGGCGCTTTGCCTTCTCCTAGGAGGATTCATAGCCTTCCACCACCAGCACTGCAATTAAAGAGGGAAGTGCCTCCATTTTAAGGATCTCTTTATCAAAATCTATAGTGAGCATCAGTTAATAAGGGATAAAACCCTGTTTTCCTTATGCAAAGTGGCCTTGGACTGCTATTTTGAAGGTGGGTTACCATGGTAATCAGCAGAATCTGGAATGGATTTGTTTCGTCATAATTGCTGCATAATTTAGTGCAAACAGCTAAATACTCTCTCACTGGTGCCACCACAGCCACCCAGTAGCCAGAGCTTTCATGTGGCTCATGAATTAATGAGAAAGCCATCACAAAAATATAACAAATTAAAGCAATTAGAATTATTTAGAACAACTAAGTCTGAATCCTGCAAGTGTGTAGGAGTGTTCATTAGTGTTCATATGACTCAAAACAATCCCATCTTTAGAGCATCTTTAAGATTTTCCCTGTGCTCTATGACATCTAGAAAGCAAGCAGAGAGGTTTCCATATCAGGGTGCCAAATTTGGGCCTCCAAGAAGACAAAGGCAGAAGATGAACCAGCTCTCAGATCCCTCCCAGTCTACCCAGTTATCCCAGTACAGCACAGAGACAAGATAATCCTACCCTACACTTCCAGGGGATGCTGGAAATACTGCAGGCTGCCCTAAAAACACCCAAATACACACAGCTGGAAAGCCCTTATCAGTGGGGCTCATGAATTCTCAATCCAATAACCTTTTATTGATGGGTCCAGTGGGTGCCCAAAGCAATAAACCACTAAATTTGTGTCACCACTTTAATCTGAGCCTTCAAGGCTATGATATAACATAAGGGCATAGATTTTTTGTATTTAACTAGAAATCTATAGAGACATCATACAGAATACCTCAGGAGACCCTTTCCTCTTTTGTTTTCCATGTGCAGTGTCCATGGCCCAGCAAGTTTAGATTAAAAAAATTTAAAAATGAAGAACAGAAGTAAACCCACGGTGAAAACACCTGATCAGGAGCAGATAGATAAAAATCTCAAATCTGATAAGGGATGTGGGGGAAAAGATGTGATTCTGACACATAAATGTGCCCTCACCTTGGCTTCCAGGGTGGGAATAAGGCAGCAACCTCTCCTCACAGTGATGTCAAGCACAGTTTGGTGGCAATAACCCCTTTTCACTACAAAGGAGTTTTCAGTGTGGCACTCCAAGGGGCAGAGATGCAGTTTTGAGGGAAAAGTCCTCCTTTCAAATACTGTTTCAAACAGATTTGTCACAAATTCTGTATTGCCAAATGAGCAGAAACAGAGTCATTTGCATCAGTGAATCTGGGCTGCCTTTTCCAATTATTACATTTGAAAATTTAATCTCTAAGAAAAGCCATGTAGATTATAGCTTTAAAAATCTGATATTAATTTACATAACCCCAAATCTCAGCAGTGCCACCACACATTACAGCTCCCTACCACATTGCCCAGTGGCTATTTATACATCTAAGCACATCAGCATATCATTGCCATCAGCTAAACCAACCAGGCAAAACAAGCTCTGCATCCCAGCTCCTTGCTTTTACCAGCTTGCAATGCAGAGGTTTAACAGTAAATTAGGTGTATGTTTGTGGTCTGATAGCATATAATTTTCTCCTTCTGAAAGTGTGTGTTGTTGTTGCCATCCTTTACTTTCAAGAAAAATATTTTTATGAAGCTGTGTCAGGGCAGCACCAACGTGCTCTGAGGCAGTGAAAAGAAATTAATAAGCACTTTTGTGTGAAACCTACACAAATAAGGCAATAGTTGGTACTGGGGTAAATAGAGAAACAAAAGCCCAATGCTAAAGCATAGGGAGGAGAATAAACTAGAAGATTCACTCTTAGTGCCAGTAGTGGCTTAAACACTGCAGGTTTTTGCAAGGGAATGAGATGAAAGCAAGAACGTGTGTCAGCAGAGTCCTCAACATGGAACTGAAGCAGCAATTTTTATTGTGTGCTCAAAGAATTGATCACAGAAAATGTGATCACTCAACACATCTCCCCTTCAGAGGGCAAGTTCCAAAGACAGCACGGTGCCAGGGTTTCTTTGTCTTTGCATGTTTCATTGTTCTTTCAATATTTGACTTAGTAAGTGCACAAATGCTTTGTAATCGTTGAATGTTCAGTTTGCCTTGTGCCCCCTGCGAGCTCCCTGCCTACAAGTACAAATTCAAAGCAAGAGCCAGTACTCACATCTTTCTTACCTCTGCTAGAAAAAAGTCAGAGTTTCCTGAAATCATAAATTCCTCGAAGCTCCAGCTAACTCTACTCCCCAGAGATAACCCAGCCCCCTACCTGCCATCCAGGACTGCAAATTATTCCCTGAAAAATCAGCAGGAGCAACTCTTTGGAAATGAACGACGTGCTTGGGATCTCTGTGCCTAAACCAAGCTCTTTGCAGAAGAACTTGAAAAGCGTAAAGATGACTTTTAAAGGGATTCAAAGAATAAAAGACTTTAGGACTCCGAGCTTGGTGCTCAGGACTGCAGTGCTACAGCAAGCCCTAAAGTAACAACCCCATCATGTGGCTTTTACCAGAACTGCAGGGTTTTAGCTGACCTGGAAGCGCAGCTCGAGCTGCCGACAGTATCAACATCCAGCTGGAAAAGTTGTGCTCGCCAGGATCCTCCGGCTCAGCCCTGCCTGAAATACTAAGGAAGAATTTTGTGAAAAGAGCCTTTAAAAATCTAGCAAGCGTAATATTTAACGACTTCTTATGGAAATGCATAGATGGCTCAGAGGTCTAAAACCTCTACTTGGAACACAGTGGGTATTTTTCCTGGCAGCAGATACTTCACTCCCATGAAATTCAGTGACAGCTGCCATTTATGTCCACTCTCCTTCATGCACAGAAGACCTAAGGACCTGCTCACACCCAGGTGATGATGCTGCAGGCAGCTCTAGTGACAACAGGGCACAGAAGGGTCCCACTCGTGTCCACTGTGGCCCAGATAAGGTGCAGTGAGGTCAGACAGGCCACCAAGGACACACCACCATGACTATCCCATGAGCTGCACACCTTGTGATGGGACATGTGGCACTGGCCACTGCAGGTCAAGTGCATGGCTAGTACATGGGCAAGCTGGTGCAGCAAGAACCACACAGTGGACACTTTATAGAAGAAGATAACCATGAGTGTAAGGGCTCACATGGCTAATAGAAACAATCAGAGACTGGAAGAGGGAAGGTGGACTCAGCATCTCCCCAGCCCAGCTGATGGATTGGCCAGGTGCTGCTGGATTTGGGGTCAAACAACAATTATGCTGCCACCATAAAAAAAAAAATCCCAAAGGTAAATCCAGCACTAAGAGAAGTGTGACAAGGTAAAGCTGGTCCCAGAAGATGCACAACTAGAGCCAGATGATGCCAGAGCTGCAGGTCCCAACTCTAGAGATGGACCAGGCTCCAGAACATTGGTTGGCCCCAATACTGCCCACAATGCAGGAGCACCTGTGACAACCTGGGGACACAGACTCCAGAGAGCTGCTGTTTGAGGAGCAGCAGCATCTGTGCCCAGCTCCTGTTGTGCCACCTCATGGCCACCTCACTGCACAGCTCCACCCTCCAGATGGTGACAAATTCACAAAAATGTTCTTAAATTTAGGGCTTTTTTGTTTTTCTTTGCACAGCATTTTGCTTCCATAGGAATAATGCAAGTTCCTTCAACTCTAGGAAACAGCTTTTTAGGTATAAAGATAACATTTTTCCTCCTACAAAACCATAACATGTAGGTGAAGGCAGCAGAGCTAATTAATGGGCACAGTCCCAAACATGGATGCTGGAGAGCCAGTAACCATCTGTACAGTGTGTTTTGTCTTGCAATTGTATTAAAATACTTTGTGGCAAGTAAGTGTTCTAAGAATAGAACTGAATGAGAAGAGAAATAAGGCTTGAAACTGCTGCACATGGTAATTTTATCCATCTCTAAAAACCATATTTAGCTGAACTCTGAAAACCCCATAGAATTAATGGTGTGAGTTAATACCATTCATTCTAGATGCTTGTTAGGGCATAGATTATACCACCAGGGCCTGAACTTGGGTATTTAAGTGAGATGGTGCTGGCTGGAATCCCTTGAGGAGACATGCCCTCCCTACCTTTGCTGTGCAAACCCAGCACGGAAAAGAATGCTAACACAAAGGTATCAGGAAAATTGGCTAAGGAGCTCTGAAATTTTAAAGAGAGAGCAGATTTATCTTTTAGGAACTTCTAATGGATCCAGGTAGCACTGTGTAACTCTATAAACAGGATCATTTCCAAATGTTATTAGGGGAATACTGAGATGACTGCTCCTCCAGAAAGGGTGCAAGAAGAGGAAGAGCACTGTGTGCTCTGAGTACCTGGGATCTGGCTCCATCCCAGAGCCAGGAATTCTAGCCAACTACTTGACAGCCTGTGAAGAGATTTCTCTCCTGCTGGTCTGTCCATTCCCTTTTTGATTTTACCTGGCCTGATGCTTTTTATTTCTTTTTTTCTCATCTACAGCATCCTGTGGCAAGGAGCTCCCTGCCCAAAGGACAGCACTGAGCAACTCCAAGAGATAATTATTCTCACTAAATGGTATATTACACATCCATATGGATCCTTAAAATCAAGTTGCAAGATCTAGCTCTGTTTTTATCACACAGATCATTGATGGAAGGGTTTATCAGCCTAGTGCTACCTAGAGGACCAGACTATATGAAACCTACTTTTCCTAAACACATCACTTTCGAAGTAAGAACAACCTGCTGATGTCACACATCATTCCCTCAGGCCAACCACGTTTCATTTTTCATGTGGCAACCAATTTGGTTTGGTGCCATTCCCAGAAATGGTTTTCCTTTATTTATCAAAACATGGATGTACAGGGGCCACAAACTTCAATTTTACTGAAAATGGAAGACATGAGGGAAAAAAATCTGCCCATCTGCAGGCATCCTGCTTGCTTTGCACATGGAAGATCCTCTCTGCTCTCAGCAGGAGCAGGCTGGAAGCAAGAGATTTGGCCCCAAATCTTTAGATTGTTCACTTAGATAAATAATTATGTTTTTAAAATAACATAAAATGGTGAAGAAAAAAAAAAACCATGGGAAAATCCTCAAGAAAGCAGACTGAGATCAGCTATAAAAATTCCAGGCAATCTCCCAATATATGACAATAAAATAAACTGAGTGTCTCTCTTCAGCATCCTGAAATTCCTTTTTCCACACCAATGACAAAATGAAAATGGTCTTCCATGACTTCCTCACCTCCCTCACCACTGAAGGCTTTGCTGGCTCACATCTTCCTCTTCCACCCCAGCCCGAGCCTGGTGCCACCCCCTCTCCCAGCTTTGCCTCCACCCACTCCTTTATTATAATGAAAAATCACACTTCTCTTTGACTTGTTCTTCCCATAACGTTCTGTATCCTTGCAGCAAGCCCATTTTAGGTCCAAAGCTGTTCCGTTCCATCTTCTCATGTTCCCAAACAACTGTTCTCCACCTTCCACATCCTTCTCAAAAAATTGCACCTTGCTGGTTGGTGCTCTTACTGCTTCTTTGTCATAGAGGGAGCTCCAGCTTTGGAGGAGGAGACCAGATCATCACCCTGCTTCTTCCCCAGTTACTACTCACAGGGCTATCTCCAAGTTTCACCACCTTATGGCCTAATAAGTATTTATATATTGTACCAAGCAAACATGATAAGGTGGGCAGCATCACACTTGGCTTCCTCCATTGATTATTTTGCAACTTCTTAATTTCTGCACTGAGTTTTAAAGGTTTTGTGCTGCCCATAACCCAGAAGAGAGAGCTGCAGGGACAAAGAAGTCCACAGCCATGGTCTTCATGCACACAAGAGCAGGCTGCACCTTCTTAACCCCACACTTCTTCACATCTATCCTTACTACAACAGCCAAGGGATCTCCAAAGCATGAGGTGTAACTCTCACGTGGGAGGGCTCTGAGAGAAGTAGTAAATTTAGGAGCCCCTACCCAAAACAGGGTCTTCAAAGAACAGGTCTCTTGTAAGGAGAATAAAGAAACATCCGGAACTGCAAGTTCAGCAAAAGTTTACAAATAGTCTAAAAATAAAGGTGGGGACAAAGGAAGACATTTGAGTCAATGTATGTACTGTAGAGATTCAGGGCATGATTCATTAGCCAAAAAAATCTGCACACCCTCTGTAGCTATTTTGAAGGAGGTACATGCATAATGTATGTGGAACAGGAGTGGGCTGCCATTCCCCCCACGCTGCCTCTGCATAAATTACACCAGCTTGTAATTCATCACACTTCTGGCTTTCCTGCCTCTAAGTGGTAACCTCTCATTTAATGGTCACAGACAAGAGAGACATCTGCAAAAACAAAGCTGAAGTACTTAGGGATGAAGCAGTTGCAGGTCTGACACATCCATGCGGCCCAGAGAACTGGGAATACATTTTCTGCTAAGGGCTTTGCAGTGACATTTATTTCATTTCAATGACCACAGCTAACAACATAATACAGAATTTTTCTCCCTAAATCACCAGCACGAACCTCAGAGAGGACCAAAAGATTATGCAGAATTTTAAAATACCAGGAGATTTTTCAGGGAGGGATGTAAACTGCTCATTTACTTGTCAACAGTCTAAAGCAGAAAAATCTGTAGGAGCACTAAATGAGTAAATGAAACACCTTTGCTTTGAAACTCACACAAATCCAATACATGCAATAAACATTCTTGTATGAGAAATTAATCACCCAGTTGACAAGAGGTGAGCATAGAGTGTGAGATACAGAAAACAACATTCTCAGGAATGTTACACAGTGTCAACACTGCAACAAAAAAGCTACATAGCATCCACAGTCAAATTGAAATAGTTACTGAAGTAAAAATTTGTGATATCCCATCTTTCTACTCCTTTCACCTGGGGAACAAGCTGCTGAAATTCAGGCTGGAGGAAGGAGAGGCACATGGGTGGGACAAGAGAAGCTAAGGCTGGTGGCCAGAGGGAGTTGTTGTAAGAGGACAGGAATGCCAGCATTGGTGTGGTAAGAGGATGGATTATCCCAATAAAAGGATTATTCTGACTTTCAAACAAACAAGGGTTTTCAAAAGGTGATGTCAAAGTTTTGACCCGCAGTATTTTACTACATTGACCGAATCAGAGTAGCAGATTTTGCAGGAGATACCTATCCATCACCCATCCCAATTTGCCCCAAAGCACCAGGGACAGCTGGAGACCTCATTACTAACAGCCAAAAATTAATACAACTGACAGGAGACACCTTGTTACTCAGACTCTCTAAATACATTTTTGACATCTTTTCTCAAACATAAAATTGTGTGACATCGATTATCAAAACCACCTCCTGATTGTTTGTATTGCACTGGCTGTCAGCCAAAAGCTGTCTGCAGTGGGATGTCTTTATAACATCCCAAGTGGCTGGAGAAGTTCCCATCTGAATTTTATCTTGATGGAGGCTCTGCTTTATTATTTTTTTAAAGCAGAATTTGAAAGATTATACACGCCAGGCTTTCCCACATAACCCTGAAACTAAAAGAAATGAGCTAAGAAGCTATTTTCTCCAACTCCACAGGTCACCTGAGACCTCAGGATTTTAGGAACAAGCTATTTCTGTCTCTACCTTATTCTTTCCAAAGCAATGGAACACATTAAGGCAAACACAGGTTTAAAGCCCTGTGCAATCATCTCTGCTTCCTCCACATTCAGCAGACAATCGCGTGGAGGTTGTGTTTGACACAAACCATCGGTGTCCATAGAAACTGTGTGACAGCAGGCACAGGCAGAGCCCCACCATGGCTTCAGCTCCCAAAAATCTGCCTGGAAAAGGGGCTGTGATCACCCAGCTGGAGTCCTGCACATTCTGTTACCATCCAGCAAAAATCACAGAGGGATTGTCAGAGGGCAGTGAGTGACAGGAGGTGGGAAGAGAGCTGCTCAGAGCATTTAAGCCCAGGCTTTCACATGGGGTTTATCAGGTCACTCAACACCTCCGCCTCCAGCCCCCCATTACAGAAAGAGGGACAGTGACAGCATCTTTTGTTTATAGCACTGAATGCCATGCTTGTCTGCAAAGGTATTCTGCTAACAGTTACCTATTAAATATTGTGCATTTGGTATTTTGCTTGTATTCTTAGTGTTACTGTAATCCTGTAAATACTTCATGCTAATAACACCCCATGAATAAAGAGAAATAATTTTACAGGTCACGCTAGAAAAGCGCATTTAAATAAACACCCACAGGATGTGCAGAGACAGACAGCTCCCAAATACAAGAAATTTTGGGTGAGGAATAGCCACATCCTATTTTTTATTCATACCTACACTGCTCATGCTATTAATACCCGACTTTTCTTTTGTGACTTTAGGCTATTTAAAAAAAAAAAAAAAAAAAAAAAGAAACCTTGTTGCCATGGAGATGGTAAGCCGGTCAGCACATCTGCTGAAGGAGAGGACATAAAATTTTTAGAGTGAGAATTTCAAAGGCTCAGACTTTTATGAATCCGAGCCAGCAGCTCCATCAGGAACACGTAAGGGAGCTGGTAATTTAGTGAGCTGTCACCTACCAGATCTCTGACAATCTCATTAGCTGCTGTTGTGTACCAGGAGCCACCAGCAGTACCGTGAGCAGGGGCACGCTGAGGAGATGAATCATGTTCTACTTCCACGTGCTGCTCCGGCCACACTGAGGACAAGAGCTTGTTCCCAACGTGACCCACTGAACCTGCCCAAAAGCTTGAGAGATGGCTCCAAACACAAACAAAACAAGAAGGGGATTTATTTTTTTTTTTTTTAACCGCAGTCATGCTGGTTATTTGCTTGCAAACAGTTGCAGGCAGAAATATCTTTTTCCGTTTCTAACGGAACACTAAGTGGGAAGACAATTTGAGATTCAATTAGTGCATTAAGCAACATTCAATTAAGCTTCCCAGTGACACAGGGACACGCAGTCACACTTGCCTTCCAGACAAAGGAAGGGAACTGGCAGAAATCTGCTGGCTTCTTCACGGCCAGATGAAATGATGGAAGAACTAAGGAGAGAAAGCAAATTTCCTACTCTGTTTTAACATTAAAAATTCCTTTAAGTTGCATTTTACTATTATTTCAGCTTTGTAAAGCTTGTCCCCTGCCCACTACCTCTTCCACACAACCAAGGAAGGATTTTAGGTCTCCTGGGATGACAGCAATACCATCAGATATAAGGCACTTTGCAGGAAGGAGATGTAGACATACATGTAACCAGATGTAGACACGTATGTGTGACAGTCACGTGCCACAAGGTGCCACCAACAGAGAAGCCAAGAATGAGAGATGCACTCCAAGTCCATCAGGCTCTCCAGCCAGCCCAGAAGACAACTATGATTGTTGGAGTAATCAGCTTCATATTCCATAACTATGACTGCAGGAAGTTAGCAACAGGAGATGCTGCTGCTGAATTTTGGAAGGCTCATCTTCTAAGAAGTTGCTCATATTTAGCATCCTCCATCACTGAAACACAAGTGGCAGTGACAAAGTGTGGTTCTATGTCACATTTCAGCATTTCTCCTAATCACAGCTGTCATCACAAGCCTCACCACAGGTCACAATAGACCTTCTCTTCCAGCTCTAGCTGGGTTCATTGGTTGGACAGTCTCCATCTGGCAGGAGAGGCCTTTGTGGAAGCTCTCCAAGCCACCACAGGCAGATCCAGTCATGGAGGGTCAGACCATCCCACTGCTCAGGAGCCAGATACAACCCCTGGGAAGTTCAGGCTGTGATGACATTGGTAGAAAATACAAATATCTCTCAAAGCTCTTAAAGGATCTTTTGTAAACTTCCCCCTGATGCCATGCACAAGAGAAAGCTGTAAACCAGCCTCAAAATCGAATGGTTGCTGAGGTCCTAGAGCAAGATGCTCCCCAGATATTTATTCCAGTTCAAGCACACCTTACTTTGCTGTACTGCAAACCCACATTTCTAGGTTAAATCAAAGTAAATTGGTCTTAAGCGTGGTTTAACTATAAAAAAGCAACAGTTGCATTAGCTAACTACAGTGATGTGAGAACAAATGGAAGGTAAAACAATGTCACTCTACCATGCAGACAAGGCTTGTGTTCCTTGGATAAAGGGCTGAATCCTTTATTCACCTGTCAAAAGCATTAGCAGTTCCTGAGTGCTGCACAGAGAAAAACAACAACCCAGGCCTGTGTCTAAGGAATAATCATATTCTGTGACAGTAAGTTATATTTTAGAAATTAATGACTCATCATAGAATTGAGCTCAGCCTGGCAAGTTACTGAGATTCTAATGTGCTCCTCTGCAGATATGCATTTTATCAAACTAATCAGCATCTGATTTAGAGAGATGCCTGGATCACTGCACACCTAGGTGGGAACAGACCTCACTGCCCAGCATCATCCACCTCCTTTCTGTCAGAAAACCTAAATAATTAAAGACCAGAATCTCAAGAGCACCAGCTGAGATCTCATTTCCTTCTGTGGAAAATAATTTTAAGACAAAGAAATGCAGAATCGGTGGAAGAAATCAAATGCACATTAGAATGTTTGTTAAGAACTGGTCAATACACTGCTGAAGAACAAGTTGCAAATGTTGATTCCCCCAAATTCTCACTGTTCCTTTATAGGACAGCCAGCAAATGACATCAACTTCTGAACTCAAAGCTGTATTTGAGGCCAGTCATTGCTGTCCCATGTGCCAAAGGAAAGGTTTCCCAACTTTGTAAACAACAAGAAGTAAAACTCAGACACCCTTAAAGCTTCCTAAATCTGATCTACAACTATTTTTGCCAGACTAAACGAGTAGATGTTTGAATGTAGATACCAGCATCCAGCAGGAAGGACATCACAACCCCCTCTCCTGAGAGAAAATCTCAGCTGAAAACAAGGAACAAAACTCTCAAAAGATTTTTACTTTTTTTCTGGACAGAACAACATTAGGTTTTTTAAAGGATAAAGCTTGAGAGCTGGTTTGACAACAGAAAATACTGGTTTTCTTCTCTTCTCAGTATTACATAGAAAGAACAACACTTAAAATGTGGGGGCAAGGCATTACAAGAGATGCAAAGTTAGATATAAATGTTTCTTAAAAAAAACCTGACTTCAGAGAGTTTTCTCTAAAGATGAGCAGCAAAAAACTTCCATAACTAAACAACATGTGTAAATACGATTTCATACAGAGAAGAATGAGCCTCACCTGGGCTGAGGGCTGCAGTTTGGGTAACAAAATAGAAAATGTATAAAAACTCACACAGCCCTGGTCAGAGTAGATGGACAGCCACTGCCATGGGGAGACACCCAGCCAAGCTGAGGAGCAAGGAATGAGGAGGAGAGGCAGATGCTCCATCTCCAGCACCACAGGACCCTGCTCAGGCCTCAAACAAGTGCAAGAGTCCCTCTTGTAGATGCTGACCTTCCCCTGGGGATTCCCAGTCATGTTACATGGATAGAGCATTAGTTGTGTGGTTGTTCCCTCCCAAAATGGCACTGTGTCACACACAAGGGCCACCTCTGCAGCCCCCCACCACCACAGACTCACCTGGGACTGTCCACAGTGGGAGCAGCCCACTTGCCTTTGGACAAGAAGTGATGCTCTAACACAACCTTTGAATGGCAGCTGCTGCTCTTGACAGGTCACAGCTTTCCTCAGTGGAATAAATTCCATCAAAAAAAAAACAATTACAAGCCATAAAAGAAATGATACCAGCAGTGAAAGCAAAAAAAAAAAATCTAGTATTTACACACAAGTCACACCATGTCACAATAAGTGATGGAAACATAAAATCATCCAGAAGAAAACAATAATGAATTATTATTACTACAGCATTTTGCAGACTTCTAAAGCATATGTTTTTGGCTGACCTACTTATTGTCTTATAATTGACTTCTGTCCCTTAAGGGGGTTCTTGGATATAATTGAGCAGCAGCTGCCACGTCAGAGGAACCCTGTTGTACACCCGCTCTTGGCTCAAATGTGGTACTTAACAGCTTCAGCACCACCTTCACCCACAGCCTGGGCTCTGCCACCATAGACAGAGGTGTCCATCCAACAGAACTCCAGGTCACTCCAGGACACGAGCCCTTTCTCCTTTGAGATCATGGAATCATAGAATAGTTTGGGTTGGAAGGGACCTTAAAGATCATCTAGTTCCAATCCCCCTGCCATAGGCAGGGACACCTCCCACTAGATCAGACTGCTCAGTGCCTCATCCAGCCTGGCCTTAAACACCTCCAAAGATGAGCAGGTTTTGATATGGATTGTTCTGGGACCACCCCTCAAAGGTGTCACTTCATGTGGCACACATGAACACAAAGCCTTCATGTGGGGAATCCAAAGTACAAATAGTCATGTCTCACAAGGAAAATCACAGATGCTGAAGCACTTGTGGAGCACACCAAGTCCTGAGCCACAGGGCATTAAAGAAGTACAAAGCAAAGGAAAGGCTCCAGTGCATTTCACAGAATCACAGACTATCAGAGATGGGAAGGGACCTCAAGAGATCATCTAGTCCAATCCCCCTGCCAGAGCATGAACACCTAGACCAGGTCACACAGGAACTTGTCCAGATGGAATTTGAATGTCTCCAGAGAAGGAGACTCCACAACCTCTCTGGGCAGTCTGTGCCAGTGTTCCGTCACCCTCACTGTGAAAAAGTTTTTTCTTACACTTCTCTGGAACTTCCTGTGCTCCAGCCTGTACTCATTTCCCCTTGTCCTATCATTGGAGGTCACTGAGAAGAGCCTGGATCCATCCTCCTGAGACTCACCCTTTACAAATTTATAAACATTAATGTGATCCCCCCTCAGTCTCCTCTTCTCCAAGCTGAGGAGACCCAGCTCCTTCAGCCTTTCCTCAGAAGGAAGATGCTCCAATCACTTCACTATCTTTGTTGCTCTGTGCTGGACCCTCTCAAGCAGTTCCCTGTCCTTCCTGCACTGAGGGGAACAGAACCAGACACAGTATTCCAGAAGTGGTCTCACAGAGGCACGAGGTGCAGGATGCCATCCCTGGAACTGAGGAGCTTCACTCCTCCACACCTGCAGCAGCTTCTCCCCACGCGAGAGGTGTTCAAAGCCCCCAGTGGGTGCTCCAATGACGCCGATTCCCCTCCATCCTCCTGCATCATCAAGCCCTCGGTTTCCATGTGAGCACTGAAAAGAACCCACCTCTTGAAACAACACATCTGACAAGCTGCAAGATTTTCCAAGGACATCTCCAAGAAGGGCCCACGGCCACCTGCAACAGCCCCTCAACTGCTAACAACACCACCAGCACAGGATAAAACCACCTTTGTTCTCATTTATCCTTCTTTCAACTCTAATTCACACACCTGGGATCGAATGAAACCTCACTTTCCTCCTGTGACTCCACCACCTCACCCTGCTGACTGGAAACTTGCCTGGGTTGTTTGAATATTATTCAAATGCTCTTCTTTGACACAGCTTCCAAGAAGGACAAGTGTCCTTCAATTTGTCAGGGAACCCAGTCCCACTTTCCTCCTCTTTAAGTTTCTGCTGAAGTCTCTAAGGTACACAAGGAGAGTGGGACAGTGGTCTGTGCGCTGACAAACACCCTACATCCTTTACTCGACATCGCTCACTCTAAGAAGCAACTTTTGGGAGAGAAAGTGATGCCTGAGCGAGGCTCGGGACATTCACCTCTATTTTAGCCAGAGAGAGAAGCCGGAGAGAGGAGGAAGGATCAGAGGACCTGCAGGAGGATTCACCCACATCCCTCACAACGGGCAGGCAGAGATGCCGTGTAATTAGCAGACATGAGCCTCAAGCCCCAAACCCAGATACCACCTTCACAATCATCTCTTTTCTTTTAATTTTCTGTCGGAGACACCTGGCTGCTCCGAGCCCGGAGCACGGTGAAAACCTCTGCTTTAGGGAAAGTGCCGCTGCAGAGAATAACCAGAAAAGCCCCGTGCAACCACCTTGGAGGACTGACGGCGAACGCGATACCAGAATTGAAATAAATTACGCCTTCAGGCAGAGCTTTCTTTAGGGTTTTTTAGGCCCTTCTACTCACTCCGGAGCTCCCCGTGTTGGGAGTTTGAAGCCCGGCTCTGCCCTGTCCCCAAACTCCCCGGCTCCGGGCGCTGAGGGGACAAGCGGCCGCCACAACTTGTGAGGTGGCCGGTACCGCAAATCGACACCCAAAACCGCGAGGTTTTATTAAAAATGGGCTTTGCGAAAAGCTTAAACCCCCCTCCTCCTCTTCCTCCTAGCCTGAGCCGCCCCTCACCTGCCGCAGGATGAAGCTGGTGGAGGTGGTGCTGCCATCCGAGCGCTTCAGCCGGCTGCGCCGCGTCGCCGTGCCCCTCGTCACCTGCCCCGGGGGGGGACAAGATATCAAGGTCGTGTCACTGAGGCCACCGCCGCCACCTCGCCCACCCTCCTCCTCCTCCCCCCCTCGCCATCCCCCGGGGCCGGCACCCACCGCGGCCATGACGGCCAAGCACCGGCGCTTTCTCCTCAGCCGCCGCCGCGCCGAGGGGAGGCTGAGGGGAGGGCGGGGCAGCTCGATGGGCGGGCTCCGCGCCTGGCCCCACCACAGGGTCCCCCCGGCCCTGCCCCCCCCGGAACCGCCCCATGGCCACGGGGACACCCCCAAAC
>VZTY01018235.1:125238-164756 GCA_013400935.1 Turnix velox | reverse complement strand
CACCCCCAGCCCGTGTCCTGTTGTGGGTTCCCCAGGGCAGAGGCAGCTGCAGGGGTCTGAGGGGTAGGATCCCCTCTCTAGGGCCCCCAGGGAGCCTCAGCCCCTTTCCCAGCTAGCTGGACCCCTCCTGTACCCAAGGCAGATGGGCCCCCTAAAAGCCGCTTTAACCTTCTCAAGCTGAAATTGAGCCACAAAGGCCATGGCATCACACAACACTATCAATCAGTCATCCATTAGGAAGTTCTTCCCCACGAGGGCGGGGAGATAGTGGAACACGTTGCCCAGAGAGGAGATGAAGGCTCCATCCATGGAGACATCCAAAGCCAGGCTTGCTGAGGCTCTGAATGACCTCATCTAGTGCAGGATGTCCTTGTCACTGCAGGGGGTGGCACTGGAAGGGCCCTTCTCCCCCACCCCCTTCTTCAATCAACCTTTATTTGCATCAAGTGGTGGTCACAGAGTGCCACAGTTCCCAGATTAGGGAGGTAAAAATGAAGTCAGGAGATGAAGGGAGTTGTTGGAAGAGGAAATGTGGGGAAGAACTGGAAGCAGGACCTGGATTTCCTGCTGTAAGAGCAGGCACATCACATTGCACCTCCCACTGCTGTGAGTAAGAGCAGGAACGTGTGCGCTTTGGATCTCATCTCACTTCTCCAGCAGGAAGCTCTGAGCACTCGCACAGAAGATCCAAGGCACATCTCCCAGCAAGTGTTTCCTTCTCTTTCCACAGACACAAACTGAATTTTTTTTTTTTTTTTAATTCCTTGGATGAAATTAGGTAGCCTGGTTTCTTTGTCCAAGACGAATGTGGGTCATGAAGGCTGTGGTCTAAATTGGATTATTTTTTAATTCAGTTTAATCATTAAATTGGTACTAGGAAGGATACTTTCAACGTTAATCTTTGTGCAACTGGGTGTGTGGCTGAATGCTCAAGATGTTGCCCAGAAAACCAACACATTACCCTCTCCCAAGCAATGCTTAGGTTGAGATTCAGAAGGAAAAGTTTCTGGTAATTCAGTTTTTCCACTAATTCAGTAGACGCTCAGCTATGTAAAGGTTTACATTTAGATTTGTAGCCTAAAGTGACCCAAAATCAGCCCACTGGGGCCACTATCTCGAAAGGGCTGTAAATAAATTATGAAATGCATTCATTAATTAATATCAGATATTAATGGAGTTATTGCTAGGTACATCAGACTCTGTGCACACTCTTCCCATTCCCAGCATTAGCAGAAAGTATCTTTAATGCTCAAGGATTTATTCAGAATTGAGATGAGCTTGGATTCTGTAATTTTGGGTTCTTTGTGATAACCCATAAGAAGCCATAAGCAACCATAGCTCTTACTAAATTAGTGCAACACAAGCAAATTTGAAGAGTATATTTGCTTTCTGGGTAAACAAACACCTTATTGTTTGTGGTGAGCATATTATAATTTTATGTACAATTATTCTTTGACTCTCCAGTAGTTAAGACATCATGATTTGTCTTTTAACCTGCCGAGTCCAGACACTTGGGTGATGGTTCCCAATTAGAAGAGCTCATCAGCAGAGGGAAGAGCATGAACATGGCTCAAACACCACCCCTGTGCAGAGCCTGGGCTGTGGGGGGACAAAGAGAGCTGGTGGCCAAGATAATGGGTGTGCTAGCCCAGAAGGGGGAACAGCAGGGACACCCACACTCAAGCCATTCATGGGGTTCTTCTGCTGTTCCTTCACCACGTCACCAAGAGAAACTCTTCACCCACCTCTGTTAAACAAACCTGGTTTTATTCACACAAGGCAACGCACACAAACTGCAGACAGGAGGCCAAATGGATACCCCAAGAAAACACATCACCCCCTCTTCTGAATGCTGCAAACTCTGGGAGACCATTTTCTGTGAGAGTTGTGATTCACCAGGACACAATCACCTGAGCCATCCAACGAAACAGAAGCAGAACCTTGTTGTGAACTCCAGGCCCATTGGTGGGAGAGCTCAGACCCAGCCCCAGCCAAGTCTTCTCTCCTTCCTTTTCACCTCTCACTTCAAAAACAGTTTCGAGTCACCTTCCTGTAAAATTTCACTGGTAAGAAATATAAATTTTAGATCTAAAAAGTCATTACCTTACTCAGACACATCACAGTGTTCAAGGTAAGCAAGAGTAGTGCCTGTTATTCCTTAGAATATATGCATAGATTAAAATAAGGGTGGGGAAAAAAGAAAGTCTTCCTATCAGAAAATAATTCCTGTAAGAGATTGCAGCTACGTCCCCCTCAGCTCCCCTCTCTTATGGGCAGCCTTTAAAAACATTACAACTTCCCACAAGTCCACAAACACCTATTAACAAAATCCCAGGTAAAACGAACATAGAACATTGCTTTCAAGGTTTATGTGTTACAGAAACAACTGGACTTTTAAACATTGCAATTTCAGTGCCAAATGGAACAGACAATGCCTTTGTCACACCAAAAGGCTGTGTGAAAGACCAGGATTCCTCAGAACATGGCTCTGCCTGGAGACACACAAACTCCACTGCTGCTTTCAGCCAACTTGCAGCTTAGACATCACAGGTCGCCAGCTCATAGCAGAAGGAAATCTTTCTAGTACTGCTACTTCCAACACCCATGAAACAAATACATTACAATAAAATTCTCATTATAAAGTCGCAGAGATTTCTATGTCAACCATTAAGAGTTTATATGAAAAAAGCAGAAGTTATCTACCCTTGGTTCCTGATATAAAACAGCAGGTAGAAACCTAATGTAGAAATTGAAGTTAGATAAATCCTTTGGCAGCATGTTCAGTTACAATCAGGCCTTAAAAATAAATATGATCATGTATAGAAGTATGAAGAGAGAAAAAAAACCTGATCCTATTAACACCAGAACCCTCTAAATACACTATTTCAATAATAATTAAATTATTTTACACTATCTACAAGTTGCATATCACAGAATTGGGAATATAAAGAGATGAGAGAGTGGCAAATCTTGCTTTTATAAAATCTCAGGCTTTAACAGTGTGCATATATGTAGCCATGTAGAAAATCTCAGACAAATGAGTATATACATTATTTATATTTAGTAATTAAGTGAACACAATCAAATCACATGGTCCTAGCCATCTTGGTTTAAGATACTCAATATTTCTGCTGGAATAAAGTTTAGAACCCAATAAAAATCATCTCAATTTGCTGTCCAACAGAGAGAACCTGTAGCAACAGCAGCAAGGTTTGGTTCAACCACGCACCAGCTTGGAACAAAGAAAATTCTTGGAGAAAAGAAAATATTCTCTAGACAGTAAGAATTTTGAACAGCAGCATCAAAAGTAATTCTTCTTCTTTAAGAAGGCAAGGAACAAGTCAATGAAATACTTCAGTATTGCAACAGGTCTTGTTTCTACCGAGCTACTTCTTCAGGAAGGATAAAGACAAAGTCATGTCAAAAGAAAGGGATAAAAGCTTCCTTCCGATTGCACAGGTTTAAATAAAAAAACATTTAAAGAGCAGGTACTGAATACCTCATTGTATAAGCATGAGGCAGCAAACGATGCAAACTGATTAAATAAAAAGTAAAAGAAATGGAGGTGGCACTGAGTAAAGGGTGTGTTTTATTACTCAGCAACAGCCTGCAATTGGATAGCTCTCATTAGCAGAGAGTTTATACACCAACCACACTTATTTAGACATCTGGGAGTTCCGTGCACTTAATCAAGATGCTTTTAATCAGTGATTTGCTTCCATCATTTTCCCAATCTGAAGATTATTACTCACCATAAAACTGTTAAAAGAGGTATAAACATGACTATGCTCAAGTGAGTAGGAATACGGGAGGGAAGTGATTTTTTTTTTTCAGAGGCTGAAACAATAAAACAAAGAAATTCCACATTCCTAAAAGATAATTCAGCTCACCTGCTCCTCTCGTACAAACCCTACCCATTAAAAAAGTGCATCAGGGAAGAAATCCTAGGATTTCTTTTCTTAGCCACCAAATGCTACACTGCCACAGGCAATTCCTACTTTCAAGACTCTTCTGTCATTCTTGATGTGCAGCCACTCCTTGTATGAAAGGAGGAGCACACTCACTCATAGACACCTTTTCCAAATGCTCAAAGATTTTCTCCAACTTGAACTGGCATTTATTGAGCCAGGGAAATGGTGGCAGAGAAAAGAAATCCAGGAGAGGCAAGAACCTCCTGGTCCCACAAAAAAATTATCCCGTTCCTCTCAGGGAACGGGCAGATTCTCACAGTCTCAAGCTTCTAACATTCTCCAGCCCTTCCTTTACCACAAGGAACTACAAAACTCCTTCACTTCTACATACATCCAAAAAGGAAAAGAGATTCTGTACAAGTTTCTGGCTCAGCACCTTGTATCCACAGAGAGCCCACACAGTCAGCTGGGAGCATCCCTCGCCTGCTCTCTCACAGAGGAGACGTGTGCTTGCAGTGCCACCTCCGCCAAGAGACACCAAACTCCACCTGTTTCAGGTCTTTGCAGCCTCTCAAAACCTAGCAAGGAGCACTGCAAAAACCTCATCTCTCACATTTCTCTAGGGACTTGCCCCTCGCTGCCACAGCATCAGATCATTTTCCCTTCCCTGTCTCCTCTGACCCCATGCTTTTGTTCCCACTAAGTGGTGCTCAGCAGCAAAAGCTCCCTACAGCCACAGAGGCAGGGTGGTGTCTAAATCAGCAGAGATTCTGTAAAGCCACTTGGACAGTGAGACACCAGAAGAGGCAGAACAAGAGCAATGCAGAACAACGATTAAGCATCCTCGAGTTTCCAGAAACACATTTAAAAGAAAAAAACCTAATTTTTGGACAATATTCTAACCTAAGATTTGCAATCTGTAGCTCTTGAAACCACTGAAACAAGGGCTCAAAGTGATGTGAAATTATTTTAAACCATCAGCTAATCTAGTTCACGCTACCTTTACACAATCAGGTCTGAAGTGCATTTTCACCCGGTGTGGGAAGTCGGGTATTTAAAAGGAAAAAGGTGTTTCGGTATCCGTGACAGGTATTCCTAGAAATCATCGGGTCGGGCCACCTTTGTTTCTTCATTCAGAAGAGTTTTAAAGGAGAGGCTGCTGGTGGTAATTAGTTTGTTGCTGTAGAAGGGAATGAGCAGGGACTGCCAGGGGATAAGCTGGTGCTTGAGGTGAGGCGGAAGCACCCGGATACGCCGCCATGTCCAGCGCCATCCCCAGTGCCTGCTGGCTGTAGGCACCGCCGGCTGCCCCTGGCCCAGGGTTTGGGCTCACGTAGGTCTGGTTTAACACAGAGTCTGGTCCCGGGCTGTGACAAGACAAAAAGGAAAAGGACTTGTGGGCACTTATGGATGAATAGCCAGAGATGAGCCAACAGCATGCACTCATGGCCTAGAAGCCAACCATGTTGTTGGCTCTGTTGCCCAGAGAGGCTGTGGACCCCCCCTCTCTGGAGGTGCTCAAGAGCAGGCTGGACAAGGCACTGGACAGTTTGATCTAGTGGGAGGTGTCCCTGCCTATGGCAGGGGGGTTGGAACTTGATGATCTTTAAGGTCCCTTCCAACCCAAACTATTCTATGATTCTATGAAAAGCCACGGCCAGCAGGCAGAGAAAGGGGATTGGATTCTGCCTCTGCTCTGCTCAGACCTCACCTGGAGTTACTGCCTCCAGCTCCACAGCCCTCAGCACAAAAAGGACATGGAGCTGCTGGAGAGGATCATGAGGATGATCAGGGGGCTGGAAGCCCTTTCCTATGAGGACAGGCTGAGAAAGCTGGGGCTGCTCAGCCCAGAGAAACAAAGGCTGTGGGGAGACCTTAAAGCAGCCCAAAGGGGTACAAGATGGAGGAAGACTCTTTGATAGGGTCTGTAGCCACTGGAGAAGGGGCAGTGGTTTGAAACTAGAGCAGGGCAGGGTTAGATGAGACATGAGGAACACGTGGGGGGACACTGGCCCAGGTTGCCCAGAGAGGTGGAGGCTCCAAGCCGAAGACATCCAAGGCCAGGCTTGCTGAGGCTCTGAGCAACCTCACCTAGTGCAGGATGTCCCTGTCACCACAGGGGGTGGCACTCAATGGCCTTAGCAGGGCTCTTCCAAGTCCATGACTCTATAAAAACCAAGCTAATTCTGATAAGCTCATGTCTATTTACTCAGGAAACAGATTTGCAAAGAATATTGTCAAGAAGTGATCTGTGTGTTTTCAAAATGATCAAAAGAGAATTACTGTCATTGTGAGTATTCCAGGAACACAAAACAACATAGTAAAATCTAACATTTTGCTAAAGCAATACCTTAAATACGCAGCTTGAGCTGGCTGAGCTGCTCCAGAAGAATTTATATTTTGAGGCAGAGACCTCAACTGTCCCATCTGATCTGGTCCCAGGCTGTAACCAGGGGAAATGGAGACTTGGTGAACACCCTGGAGCATGTAGTTCCCACTTGGTGGTTGCACGGGGTACGACTGTAAGCAAACACACAAACACCATTGTATTCCTTCCATTTGCAATCAAGGAGCAGCCAATGTGGCACAGAGCAGCACTACAATGAACAAATCACGTCAGGGTTCAAAAGCTGAATGAACATCAATTTTTCAGTTCTAAAAGCAAAACATGACATCATAGAATCATAGAATAGTCCAGGTTGGAAGGGACCTAAAAGATCATCGAATTACATTGTAACACATAAACTGGCAATCTTTATTTAATCCAAAGTTATCTTCTCCAAAAATGTACTTTTTACAAGGTCAGTGCTTAATAGATGAAAGAAGAACATCTTCTACCATGTACAACAACTCTGCATCTCCCACAATCCTTATTTCTTTCTCTTTCATTTGCCTTGTCTTTCAGACTATCAGTCCTTACATATTTTGAGGCAGAGAACTGAGCAGAAAGATGGGCACCACATGAGATTTGTTATTTGGCACCTTCTGGAAATTAAAACCTAAGAATATTCTAAGACTATAAAACAAAAGTAAAACAAAATTCCTAATTTCCTGCATTTCTGTTTCAAGAGAATACAAGTCTTTACTCCAAATTCATCTAGAGCTAAGGTGCTGCACCAGCAGCCTGTGCTCAGCTCAGAGTGAGCGCTGCCTTGTTTTTCACTGCTGGAAGCATGGCTCTTGGAAGAAACACTAAACTCCAGTCGACTTTTGGCTGAAATTACTTTCTAACCTCCAAATATAATGAATTTTCCATCGCTACCAGCAGTTAAGGACATGAAATTACTTTTAACTGACATATTTTCAGATCTAGCAGTTGCCATGGCAACTATTCTTTTCCCACTGAACAATTAACATTAAAGTAACATTCCCTTCAAGTAAAAACGCTTATTCTATGCTTTCATCACAAAGGGTCTTTAAAGGCTCTTTTTTCCTCCATTTTTGCTTTCTTATAACACCACTATGGCACACTGGAGAGCCTGCAAAACAATTGTGAGCAGCTACACCCCCTAATACAATGTGTTCATCTCTTAAGAACAGAAAAGAGCTAAAACCAGACCAGGGCTTCTATATTTAGAGAAAGTACAGTGCAGTCATGATTAATGCACTAATCTTAAAGTTCACTCTCAACCCCACTGTTAGGTAAGGTGGTAACATTCTGCTTTAAGACTGAGGACTTGACGAACTGCAAGGATCTCCACCAAGCTGTTCCAACACACAAGACTAAATGTGAAAAAACTAATCATGGAAGGAGTCCTTCAGCATCTTCAACAGATCATCTTTCTAATAAGTAGGGCAAAATTAACAACTGCACCTTATTTTACAAGCAGGTAACTGCAAACTGAAATACTCTGCTCTCCTCTGCCTAAATGGTGTCTCATCCTAAAGGCTATAAAAAGCCCCCAGGCAATGTCAGCTCATTCGTAGGCTAGCAAAGAGGCACCCACTTCAGCTTTGCTGTCATCTTCTGAAATAGAAATCTAAATCTGGAAAGATTCTATTTCCAGGCAGGGACACTGACCTGCACGGAGACACCAGAAGATGTAGGTGGGTATTGTGCAGGATGGTGGAGTTTGGAGTAGGCCGAATACATTGGTGTTTCATTCATCAGTTTGTTATAGAGCTCCAGAGCTTCTAGAACCTTCACATTCAGCTCTGATAATTCTGAATGTTTCCTGTTTAAAAATAAATATACGCAAACATTAAGTTTCTCTAACAGCTGATGTTGGAGGGTAGGAGAGTGGTTCATTAAACAGTTCTGAACATACATGAAAAACCCCAAATTTAAAAGGTGGACAGTCACACAAGTGACAGTCAACAATGCAAAAGGTGGGTATGGGCTCACCTGTCTATCTCTTCTAGTTTTTCATCTATCATTGGACCCATCTGTTGACAAATATCTGTGAAGATAAGAAGTATCAAGTTAGTTAATGCCTTACACAACTAGATCTCTAAATGCAGCCAATAAAAGCCCCACTAAAGCAGCCCTAAAGCAGCATTTTGAATTGCAAAGTGCTAGTTACCACGTGTCCCCCACTCCTCCAGCTCACATTGACAGGTGCTCATCTCCTCTCTGTCCCTCACAAACAAAAGGCAATGATGAAAAATATGGAAAATTTGGCATTTCTGCTTGCACTCTGCAAGATCTATGACTGTCACCTCTTGCTGGAACATCCAGTCTCAACTGCCCACAAAGCCAGCTGGACCTGTTGTGCTGTACAGCCTCCTTCACCTGCCTTTTCTCCATCCTAGGAACTTTCCTTTTCAGATGTTGTTGCACACCCAGAACTAAGTGGCTCCTAAGTGGGCTCAGCTCCCTCTCCCCTCCCAGCCAGCAGCATTGGGGAGAAATTATGACACTAAAATAATTGCTTGCTTCAAGCAGAGTTCTCTTATACATGGATGGATCATGCAAAGATCAGGCGTTGCTGGAAGTTATGCAAATTGTTCTGCTAAACACAGAGTTGGCTTGGCAACTATTAGAAAATATAGAGTTGTACATATAGTCCCACCCCCCACTCTGCAGCACGCTGTTAGAGCCCACCACGGCTTCTCTCAGCTTAAAATAAAAGCACAAGAATTACCAACTCAATCCCCAAACTGTGGGATGGAATAACAGAATGTAGCTAAAAGTACTCAAAGTACCTTCTGAGTCCAGAAGGTCTGGAGAATCCAGCTTTAAATCTGTGGGATCTATACTCTGAAGTATCTGCAGTGTTTTATCCATCTTGTCCTGAAAGGCATACAGAAGATAAAGACTCACTGAAATATAGCAGAGACTATTTTAATTTTCAAAATTTAAAGTTCTTTAAATTAAAAAAATTACCTGCAAGCATTCAGAAACAAAAGAATGTTTCAGCTAATGTAAAATCTCAGCAATTTTTAAAATATAAAGAGACTGCATACCTCATCTATATAAACTGGCTCAGGTTCTACTTTCTTAATTTCTTCAGTAGTCTCCTCAGGAACAGAATTTTGATCCACAGCTGCTGAAAGAACAAGCATTAGTTTCTCTCCTGCAGCTGTTACACCACACTAACTTAAAATACACATTTTTGCCATGAGGTCTTTAAGCAGGAGAGAAGTTTGCACAACAACTTTAAGTGATGCACCCAGCTGCTGGAGAAGGGAAAGTGTGCTGCTTCCTCTGGGCTGTTAGCCTGATCCTCAACCCAGACCCACCAAGGGAAAGGACTCTTGAGTCATCTCAGCATCTAAAAAACACCTCCAACACACACTCGCTCACTCACTTTAAGACAAGTCGTAAGCGTTAAGATTTATTTTGGCATCATAAGAATAAAGCCAACAATGTGTTTCTTACAGCCCACTGACACATGGATGTCACTGCATTGGCTCTCATGGCTGACAAGAGACTTTGACATTTGAAATGACAAGTTTCTGGATTCTTATGCAAAGAATTATGTTAAATTGAATCAAATTCAATGGGAGAAAGGTAACAACTTGGAAAAGAACCAGAAGGCAGAGCTCACTAGAGTGAGCTCCAGCCTGCTTGTCTGAAACAAGGGCAAGATATTTTTTTCTTTCTCTCCTTGGGCTGACTTCAGGAAACAATTTTGCTGTTCACCAGTTCCACTATAAATCCACCTTTCTGAAATAACCTGGTAGCTTTCAGCATCCAACTTACCTGCCTCTGGTTCCACACTTAAGTCTGAAGTCACAAAATTGGATGGAAACAGCCCTACTCCTCTGTGATTTTCACCTTTCCACCAATTGGTGTCACTGGGGAAACAGATTACAACACTCAACATTAACACCAGCAGCAGTCTGGGCTTCTGACAGAAAACCCTGAGACTTTATCCCCCTGAGTAATCAAAGCAAAGGAGAACATTTATAGAGACAAGGAGCAATGTCAAAGGAGATGTCAAAGGGCAGAGGGACAGGGAAGGAGAGGAGGAAGAGGAGAGATGAGTGGTAGCAATC
The DNA here is from genome assembly GCA_013400935.1 of Turnix velox. NCBI lineage: Eukaryota > Metazoa > Chordata > Aves > Charadriiformes > Turnicidae > Turnix > Turnix velox. Next base: position 154,404 of record VZTY01018235.1, on the reverse strand, counting down.
ACTCAGAATTTAACACAGCTCTTCAGCTGTTTGGACTGGTGAGATGAAAGCTCAAAGTTCACAAGTGAGGACTGGTGTTAGAAATTGAATTGATCTGTCACTGGCTACTAAATGAGAACAGCATTAGCAAGGAAGAATTTCTGCTTCTTAGTTATCATTGGGGCAATGGTGATAGCAACAATCATCATCTTCAGTTTTATTCCTAGCAGATATGATGCCTAATAGCCTGAGATTTAAACACTTCTGGAAGCAGCTGGAATCCAGCACCATAATGCATCTGTATATTCTTATGACATATGTTACAACCAACTCACATTTATATGACAAACAAATTGGACCTGTCCACCAAAATGTTCTCTTCCTGCATCAAAGTGATTTGAGGTCAAAAACTTGAGGTATGGGAAGAATTGTGGAAGATGCAGTAATTTGAGGGAGGCCAGAGGGACAATACAGACAACATACATTTCTACATGGACAGGAGCATCAGAGAAAAAAAAAAAAATCACTACCACAAGAAAACAACAGCTGTGGAATAAAAGCTCTTTCATGGGAGTACATCGTACCTATCATCCAAAACTAAAATAATTTCTCCACTTTTAAAGGTGAGCTCGTTGTCCTCGACAGCTTCAAAGTCATAGAGAGCTCGCACCTTCCTTGAGTTCTGATTGTTCTGCTGGATTTCTGCAGATGGGTAGAGGGATTTAGTCTCCATTTGTTGCTGTTTCTGCTCTTGCAGGGACAATTCAATAGCTGCAAATAGGGGAGGAAAAAAACAATAAGTTTGTATATTTTATCCTGTATACAGACAGTTAACGGTAATGTTTTAAAGTTTGGAGTCTGCTTCAAAATACTATCCATATTTCACATTTCAACAGCTTTACTCTCCCCTGCAACAGGATTAAAAGACAAGAACATGCACAAGTTATGAAACTTTTGTAAAAGTTCCTCTGCTTTCCATGGAAGTGGCAACTACATGAGCAGAGCACCTGTCAGATCAGAAATCCTGATAAATCATTTCCTGTGAAGGCTTAGCAACAGTAATGACATCCAAGAAAGTAGAGAAAAACATTTAAATGTTCTGATTTTATTGAAAGTATCAAGAAGGCAGTTGTAATAAAACAAGAGAGTGCAGCTTCATGAGAGGCAGTAACCCTACACAGCTAACAGCTACCTGCTGGGGAAGGATGGTTCTCACCCCAAATCCAATCCTCATCCACGAGGAGCACAACATGAATGAGACAGCTGGCTACTTCCCAGCCTGCTGTGCCCTTGCTTTCAGTTCTATGCAGCAGAAAAGAGTACAATTTCCTATTTTGGTGATTTTAATCAAACATCTAAAGCACAAATTCCAACCCAAAGCTGTTATCGGTACCTGAGGGGGTCCGACAGAAAGGCAGGGGAAGGAATTTTTAACATAATATCGGATGGGAGGACTAGAAACAATGGATATAAATTAGAGGGGGATAGATTTAGACTAGACATAAGGAAGAAATTCTTTACAGTGAGGGTGGTGAAACGCTGGAACAGGTTGCCCAGGGAGGTTGTGGATGCCCCATCTCTGGAGGTGTTCAAGACTAGGCTGGACAGGGCACTGGGCAGCCTGGTCTAGTGGGAGGTGTCCCTGCCTATGGCAGGGGGGTTGGAACTCGATGATCTTTAAGGTCCCTTCCAACCCAAACTATTCTATGATTCTATGATTCTATGATTCTATGATTCTATGATTCTATGATTCTATGATTCTATGACAGCAATTTACCTTTAGCTATGTCTTCATCTTCTTTGCTTTTACTTGATGATGAACCGTTTTTAGCAGCATTTGTGGGAGCCTGCAAATGTATTAACAGTAGAGTAAGTTCAAATTACAAAGAATAAAGAAAGTTCTGTAATTATACATGTTTAAAAACTCATAATTCTTCTTGGTTAACTCCCTACTGGACCATTTTGTTACTGAATCAAGATGACACACTAGAAGAAAAAAATATGAATAAGAAAAACCAAATACAAAGAACCTTTTTTCAGACAATACCTGTGTCTAGGATTTACCAACTGTCCTCAAAACCACTCAAAACCAAGCACTAATAACCTCAGCTTTGCTTGTTTGAAGTGAAATGTATGAGGTAAAAACATCAAGATGACATTTTATATGTATTTGTAGAGAAGGAATTGTAACTGGTTGCCAGTCCTCTAGATCTTATATGTTTCTGCCATATGTTTTAACACATTTCCTAGATTTAGAAGGGAAAACATCTTTGTGGAGGAAGGAAAGATTGTAAAATTAAAAAATCAAACTCTCTATTTAATATAGAGAAAAGTAAACTACACACATGGAGTATATGTAATAGAAGATACAGTTCTAATTCTCAGGACTGATCTTCAACTGACTCATAATTAATAAAAAAATATTTAGAAGGATCAATAATACAACACAGAAAAAACATCAGTTGTATCAGTCAGCCAGAAGATTAGGTGGAACACACCACCAGGAATAAAATTTCAAGGGTGAGCTTAGGGATGGGAACACCCCACATACAGCAGGGCTAGGAGAGCTCTCTCCACAGACAGTAGGAACATGAAATGGAGTCTGGAAAAAGGTCAGCATTGCACAAGCCACCTTCAAAAATGTCTCAGTTCCACATATTGCCCTTTGTTATGTGAGACTCAGAAGGAAAGTGAATGTGCGTGCTCCAAGTCAGCAATTAGAACCACGAAACACCAAGTACAAAGTGTGGGTGTAGAAGTGCTTTGATTTCAGGCAGTGACAGCTCAATGAAGCTCTAAAAATGACGGGAACAAGAGAATCTAAAATGAAACAGCTCATGGGGGCATCACAAAATAGCCTTTAGTCTGTTCTTAGGGAGGCAAGGATGTAAAAAGTGGAATGAACAGGAGAGAACCTCATTAGAAGGAGAAACCAAAGGAGAATAAGGACCCCCTAGTGGAAAATGCAAAGGATCTCACTCGGGGAGCTTTTCCTTTTGTTCTCTGCAGGAAGAGTGAGCCCAACAGCACCACGATCCCTTCTCAGCTCTCACCTGGGATGCAGCAGCAGGAAAAGTCACACCTTCTTCTTTTAAGGATTTAATAGTTGCAGATATTAAACTACATTGTGGGTCCTTCTGAAACTCTTCTGACCACTCCACCATTAGAGTTTTTAGCTTTTCAGAGACTTTTGGATGTGCCTAAGAAAACAAAATTGCATAGAAAGAGATGAAGCTCACACTCTGCTAGCAGCTCCTCTGGCTCCTACATTTTTATCTAGCCTCTTGCACTGAAGAGCCCCTACATCTCCCCTTCTTTCACCCTCATCCACACAATTTACAGCTGCTCTATCCACTGAGGACCATTGATTCCATTCAGCATCACAAATGTGATGTTCAAACAACCTCACCTGATATGATAATCCACTTTCAGAAAAGCAGGTCAGAGTCACACATGACTCTGCTGCATGGCTAGAGACTACCCTTCAGAGCACACCTCAGTCACATCCAACATCAGCTGTTGGTAATCCCCTGACACACTTCCAAAGAGCATTGAAGAAAAAAAAAGAGCAACTCTTCATCAGAGCAGCTAATGCTTGTGAGGGTCACACCAACACTGTGAGGGTCAAGCATAGACAAAGCACCTCAGATTTCCTGGCTTTGTTGATGTAAAGATTATAGTTTGAACCAAAAGGATCCAAACCAACCTCGAGATACCTGCTGGCAAAGAGCTCTGAGGCTGCTGGGATCACCTAAATCTGCTTCACGTGGCTTGGCAGGGTGAGAGCCTGGGACTGCACAATCACAGGGCACAGCCAAGGTCTCTCAATTGAGTGCAGCTCAGACTAGTCTCACTGATCTGAGCAGTAAGAAGTTCTGAGCAGTAAGAATGTGGCCAAGTCTGGGCTCAAGCACGCATTTAATTGAAAGAAGAGATGTAGCTCGACAGGCTCAGCAGCAGCACAAAGACATTTGTGACGCTCATCTGAACTAATTTTCTGATGGAGAAAAAAGGGAGAAAGTACAATTTTATCTGCCCCCTGAAGATTAATCCTCCAAGTGGGCCAGGGCCAGGGGTAAAACATAAGCATTTCCCAACAACAAAATACATTACGCTCCAGCAGCCCACTCCTCATCAGGATTAAAGGTTTGTTCTTACATCCATGAGTGCTGTCAGACCCTGAAGGTCAATGTTCTATTTCAGAATGGACCATGGCTAATGAGAACAAAGGGGAGGACTTTTAAGACCTATTTTTTCACACAAGGCGAGAAACAGAAGAGCTGTGAACTCATTTTGCTTCCCAGCAATTTTATTAGTTTCCTTAATTGCTTTGCTCCACCTCTGATGATTCCAGGCCTCCCATATATGTGAAGACTAGCTCATTTTTAACCCATTAGCCATTTTTCTTTTCAACTGGAGCAGCAATTAGGGGAAAGCTGTTCCTGCTTATTCATTACAACTAGATTTAGATCCCATCAGCTGCTTGACCCTGACCATTAAGCTCTTCCTTTCTCAGTTACCTCCTCATTCAGCATTCTGAGGATCTCTGGACACTAACAAAATTATCTGAAAACTTTATCCTTTTCCTTGCAAAAACACAATTTAACTTTCTCGCAGTTTTCCCTCTGCATTCCAGCCCATTAATTTCACTCAAGCCAAATAAAAACCCTCTTCAAGAAAAGCTGACTCTACCATTATCAAATTAACTGAGCCTAGGAGGAGTCATAGATTTTAATGAATTGCTCAGGAAATTCTATAAAACTTTGAAGTAGGTATTACTAGCCTATTTCTTCTTCAATACATGGTATTTTCACAGGAAAAATTACTCAAATTTCAGTGACAAAACAAACAGCAATGACTGCAATCACATCCAAACCAGAAAATGTCTGTTAACTATGTTAGTTTTACCAATTCTGAGACAAGAAATAATTCTTCCACAGTACTTAAGGTGATAAAAAAAAATTACCTTATTTATTATGCTTCGAGCTTCACTAGCAAAATCCCGAGAACACACCTCTAAGTGAAATATTTTCCCACAGTTAGACACGCAGGCTCCTAAAAGCTGACAACAGAAATACAAGCATGAAAGTGTGTGACAACAGTGAAGATAATCCAAAATAAAAGCATTCTTTTGAAGATTTAAGTTTAATCTGTTCAGCATGCATCCTCTGACTTCTGCTGAAGATATACAAAGGTATTAATTGATCAGCAGACATTTAAAATAGCTGCTTTACATAAAGAATGCAAGGTTTACTGAAAATAGCAATAGCTACTCACTGTAAGTGCTTGCAAAGCCACGTGGGGAACTTTATGGTTTACTCTTTTCATGATGGCTTTAAGGCAATCCTTTGCTCTGAAAAAGGAACAAAGAAAGTACAAGTGCTAAATAGGACTGACAGCTCTGCAGAACTAACAGTACCAGATACTGAAGCTGGGGAAGCAAATACAACTGGGTCTATTGAAAAGAGTAACCTAAGCTAAACTTTGCCCAGAGCTAGTCTGGAAAAAATATTTGTAAAAAATACTGGTATTGGATTGGAACAGACTCCATTTTCACACTGGCATTTTGTATTAGTTTGGTCTACTGTGCAAAACTCCCCAAACACTGGAATGCACTCAGCAGGGACAAATTGCTCAACCAGAAATGCTGTCAGAATGTTTCTTCCAAGGAATTTTAGAGCCAAGTCCATGTATTTGCAGAGAACCTTCTGTGCAGCTGACTCCAACAAGTACTTTGGGACGTGCTCTCTCTGAAACATCAACATGGAATGACACTGAGACTAAAACTTACCCATTAGGAGTACTTCCAACCTTGTCACAGATATCCATAATAAGACCCCAGTCCTCACTGGTGTTGTATTCATTTGTAGCCTTTTCTGTAAGGAAAAATAAGATTTATTAGGTGTTAGTACCTTATGAAGTCTCTGTCACACAAAAGACTCCATGTACAAGTGGCTGAGAGACATCATTGCCTATGGACAAGAATTAGCAAGAATTAGCAATAAACTGCTTATGGAAAAAAACATCACTGGGCTAACAGAATATTTAAAAGGTCCAGAAATGGAAATTATAACATTATAATGCTATAACTGATGAAAAATAAACTGTTTCTGTAGAGTTTTTCTAAGGATTTTCCTCCTCTCCCCCCACCAGCACATTTGCACATGGAGGCACCTCAAAGACTCCCTCCTGCATCCCTGAAGCCTGTTCCCAGAGCAGACGTGGTTCCAGTGGGAATGTGAAGGCTGCCCTATAGCAAAGAGGTCCCAGAGAGAATGTGAAGGCTGCCCTACAGCAAACTCTTAGGTTCTTCTTGCTTCCCTGCCAGCACGACAAATTTAACAGCATCTGCTTTTTAGCTTAACATGAGCTCCAGATGAAGAATGATCTTGATGGATAACTCCTTCACAGATGCTGAGATGTGGACTTTGATCAGAAGAAACAGATGTGGGAGAATGCATTTTCCAAGATTTTCTTCAGTGCTGAGAGAATCTAAACTATAAGAAAATGCTACGACTTGGACGCTGTAGCCCTCCCATTAATAAATGAACACTAGAAAAATATACAGAAATAATTATAACAGCAAAATGGGCTTCTTTTTGATCTGCTTGGCATATTTTTAAAAACCCACAATTAATAATTTTGACTGGATAAGTTCCCTGATCTGATTGGCCACAAAAAGCTCTGCCAAAACAAGAGAGGAGACAGCACCAAAGCCAGCAGCTGGGAAGGGGATGGGAACTGCTCACTGGGGTTACTGCCAAAAGAAATGCTTGTCAAGCCACTGCCTTAAAACACCACCATCAGATCCTCCAGAAAAGAAGGTAATGTTTCACCATAGCATGCTAACTTCAAGGTTTTCAGGATTATCCCCCCACCACTATATCCAAAAAGAGAAGCAACTGTCACCCTTTAAAGTCCAACCACACTAGCTCTTCTCTCCCCTCTTCACAAGGAAGGGATGGGTAATACACAGAAGTAAGCTCAAAGACAGGGAACAAAACACTGTAAGGACTGCAACTGGGCAACACGTGGCAACTCTCAAAAGCCTCCCTGTTTACATCTGTTCAAACATCAAGTCCTCAGCCTCTGGAGATGCTGGCACGATGTCAAAGTGTCCCAGATCAGCGTTCATAATTAAGTGTGCTGCTGCACGTTCACTCTTACAGGCTTGGAAACATCAGGCAGAGCTGGCAACCTCCACCCCTCACAGCTCCTCTCTCCTTCCAGGTCTGCTCTTGGCAAAGCACAGTCAGCACTGGGTACCTCAGGCTGGCAAAGGCAAAAGCAACACATCCCCCTCCATAGAATCACAGAGTTGGAAGGGAACTTCTAAGGTAATTCACTGCCACTCCCTGCAGTGACAGGGACATCCTGCACTAGATGAGGTTGCTCAGAACCTCAGCAAGCCTGGCCTTGAATGTCTCCAGGCTTGATGGGGCCTCCACTACCTCTCTGGGAGCCTGGGCCAGTGTCTCACCACCTCCATGAGGAAGAACTTCTTCCTACCAAAAGCATATCCCAAGGTTACATACCACCAGTCTCCCACTGGCTGATTCTGCTGGAAATCAATACCCCATTGAACACCCAGCGCTGGCATTTGATGCTGACACAGCAAATTCAGGATCCTGGTCCTATGACATCCCTACCTCTGTGTTGCCCAATGCATACGACCTTCAAGCTTAGAGAATATTATTTCAGTCCTGAACCCCCTGAGACAAGTTTGCCAACAATGCCAAATAACATGTCAGTAAAGAAAAAATGAAAACACTAGAACAAAGCTTTTTCTCTATTTGTATCAATTTTTGTGCTAGGAACAGAGAGAAAGCAAGAACTCAAACATTACCTTTGCCCAGAGAACTTTTAAATATTGTATGGTACTGGCTAAAGAGTATGCACACCAAACTAAACATTTTCTAGAGACTGATTTGCCTCCCAAAGCTGCATGATATAAAATCTCGCCTGTAAGTAAGTATTTCAGCTCTTACACAAAGCCATTCTAAACATGTCAAAACAGAAAGATAAAAATGTGAAAAATACTTTTTAAAGTGAATACATTGAAAGTTAAAGATAAAAAAAATAAACACAGGACAACTTGAAACTGCTGTTTCTCAGAAGATGAAGCAGAAACCACAAGGATGAAAACCACAAATTTAATCCCACGCACCTTCATGTGTTTACTTTGCCTCTGTGAAGCCAAATTAGAAAATTCTAGCTTCGATTTAATTAGTGACTATAGACATGATGACACCACAGTCATATGACTTGCATTTCCAGTAGCACTGCATGGTCTTTGCTGAAAAGGGAGCCCTAATTGTAACCATCCCAGCCTGGGCCAGTGTCTCACCACCATTACATTCTTCAAAAAAAACAAACAAACTGGATCAAAGTACAATACTAAAATAACTTTCTTGCAGTGTAAGTTCATCTCACTGAGAAGGCTTTTTGAGATAAATTTTTTGTTAAAAAAAAAAAAGTCTGAGGTTTTGTTTCATCGAGTCAATTGTCAATAACCTGAAAAGCAATTCTGTCTGACATACAAACTGCAAGCTACAAGTTTGTTACTGAAAAGGGAGGGATGAAGGGAGACCCTACACTCCAGAGGGTGGGAAGCAGCAACAAGAAAGTTACCAGTAGTCACACAGTATATAACAAAACAACCCTCATCATAGAATTAAAAAGCAAAAAAGTGAGGCTACGATATATTTAAAAAAATTAGAGGCAGGGGAGAAGACCAGTAATAACCTCAAAAGTGAGAAAGAAATACCATAACATTGTAGGCTCAGAATTTAGTAATTTTTTTATCAGTTAGATCAATGCAAAGCCACAGAATGAAGATTGGAAAATACAACCCCTACATTTCAAAAAAAATAGAGGGGAAAAAAGAAGCAGCCAAGTTGGGCTCAAAAAAATCCCAATGCCTTGTTTCCAAACTTTAGACCAAACACTGAGGACCAGAATTATTACAGACTGAGAAATTAAAGGGAAATATGGTGAATGTTAACAAGAAACAGCTATTCCTCTAAGCAAGAACATATTATTCAAGGCAAATCTAACATGTAACATCTGTCTGTTCAGATTGCAGAGCTACATTCCATAGGATGCTATGTGGAAGCAAGTGGTCCAAGCAAAGCATTCAGAAGGTGGGGAGTTTTTACCTCCCAAAACCCTCAAAAATCATTCTTGAAACAGCAAGGGTAAGGGTCTCACAGGGAAGCTAGTGGAAAGTTCAGAAATATCATCAACAAAAGGAAAGGCTAAAGCATCACTTAAGGGGAAATGTAAACCCTTGAGCACTGGATTAGGTGAAAAAACAGTTGGCAGGACAAAACAAAACTCAGAGTCAATATAATATTCTCTTAGAAACAAGGTGCTCAGTGGCTGGAAACAAGAGGAGGAGTACAAGCAAAAGGACAGAGGCCACTAAGGTAAGGTAGCCTCAACAAGGCAGATAGAACCCTAGAGTGAAACACAGCAAGTAAACACTACAGGAAAGCACAAGGAAATACAAAATGCTATCATATAAGTTATCAGCAATCTACAATACCATGCACAATTCTGGCCACAAGTCAAACAACACAGAAAAATACTTCTTACTCCCTTGGTCACGTCAACAGTCTTAAGAGGGAAGGCAAACTAAACAAAAGATGAAAGGGAATGGGCTTGCTCTCGATTGAAGGAGCAACTGCTTCAAAGATGAAGGTTATTTAAAGAGGAAGGACAACACTGGGAAAACAGCAAGTGCCCCTGAGCTAACTATGAAAGGATTTAAACAGGAAATTAAAAAGAGCTGAAGTTTTGGGGTATCCTCTCAGTAAAAGAAACAGATGAAAGAAACCAAATCCTTCTAAAACAGTATTCCACAGGTTAATCTGGAGACACTGCAACTAAGTATAAAACAACCAAAGCAGATGCCAAGGTATTAAGATGCTGCAGAGTTCTGATGAAAGCAAACACGGGAGTTTAAAACACGAAAGCAAAAGTAGCTGTGGCACAACAAAGATTGCTTATCTACATCTTCTGAACGTGTCCCAAGAAAAGAGCAGTGCTGGGTGCATGGTGTCAAAGAACAAGAGGCAGTGGTCTGAAACAGGAGCAGGGAAAGGTTAGATGAGACATAAGGAAGAAGTTCCTGCCCATGAGGGGAGACACTGGCCCAGGTTGTCTCTAGGCCTCATCCCTAGAGACATTAGAGGACAGGCTGGATGAGAATATAACAACTGAGTCATCATCTTCATCACCTGGATGGCACCAGCTCCAGCTGAAGTTGCCTCATGGTTTCGTAAGAGGAAGAAATGTCATAAAATCACAGAGGCGGAAGGACCCTTCCAAGGCTACCCAGAGCCACCCCTTGCAGTGACAGGGACATCCTGCACTACACGAGGTTGCTCAGAGCCTCAGCAAGCCTGGCCTTGGATGTCTCCAGGTTTGATGGGGCCTCCACTACCTTCTCTGGGCCAGTGTTTCACCACCCTCACGGGGAAGAACTTCTTCCATATGTCACCTCAGGCTTAACCTGGTGCCCCCAGATCAGACCCTAGCATCAGGCCTTAGCATAAGGTGCTAGAAAAGGCCCAGAACACGGTTGTCACTGACATTAACAGAGCTGGTTTCAACCCAAAATGACAGGCTTTCCAGATCACTTCACCGCACGAAAATTCAGCGTTATCAGGCAGCCCACTGTGAAAGGCAGGACGTACTGAACCACCTCGAAGGCCGTAAAACTTCAGACGTTTCGGCACGAGTGGGCACAAACAGTCGCCAAACCGGCAGAGCCCACAGCGGGGACTGGCCAGAGCCCGACGCTCTGACCCCGCTCCAAGCCAGGGCCGCAGCGGGCACAGCGGGGCCGGGAGAGCGAGGGAGCCCCCGTCAGCCCCTCCAGAAACACTTGTTTTCCTCACAGAGCTTCCTCGCGGCTCTGTCAACAGCTGCCGGCCCCACCGAGCGGGCCTGGGAGCGCGGCCTCCGCCGTCACTCTCTTCCCCTCACAGGAACCCAGGGCCCGCCGCGGGGAGGAGAAGGAGGAGGCCGCCGCCCCGCAGGCACCGGCTGGTGATTCCTTCCCTCCCCTTTACCGCCCTGTTACTTACCCACGTCCTGCTCGAAGGGGTTGGGGGCGAAGAGGGGCATATCGACGGTGCTCGCTCTCTCACCCTCCGCTCGGCTGCGCTGAGGAGAGCGCCCGGCCCGCGGCCTCCCGCCCCGCCCCGCCGCCGCTTCAGGTCCCCCGGGGCTGCCCAGGCCCGCCTGAACCCCGGGGCCGAGGAAAGGTCGCGGCGACAAGGTGACGAGGCGGCGGCATGTTGCGAGTGTGCGGGAAGGAGTCGGTAGAGCCCGGTGAGACGTGGGGGAGCGGCGCGGGCAGCGGCACGACGGGGTCAGGCACTCAGGAGGGCAGCCCGGCGTCGAGGGGGCCTGGCGGGGGCGCGGCTGCCGGCACGGACACGCCCGTGAGGCGGGGGCACGGCCGCCATGTTGAGGTGGCGGACGGAGGTGTCTGGGTTCTCGTTTTCTTTTCTCTTTCTACTTCAGACGTTATAGCTCCACTCTTTCCCGGTGTCTGTAGAGTCCCGGAGGCGTGGGCTTTATCGCCTCGGTGGATATGGGGAGGGGCGCCGGAGCGGAGGCGTTGCTGAGGGGAGGGAATGGCTGAGGGACGGCACCCGCGGCGGGGAGGGGAATGTCCCTCAAAAACCTTTCTCTAGGCCTTCCTGACGGACTTCTGCTGCCAGATATCACTTGGACTATTAAAAATAAAAAACAAAAACAAACCCCAAAACAACAAAAAACGAAACCGGTAACAATAACCCAGCCTGGAAGTCAGAATTTCCGAGGACTGGCCAGCGTCCTCTCAGTGCCTGAAGGGGCTCCAAGGAAAGCTGGGGACGGGCTGTTTGCCAGGGCATGGAAACACAAAACATGGACAATAGTTTGAAGCTAGAGCTGGGCGGGGTTAGATGAGACATGAGGAGCAAATTCTTGCCCATGAAGGTGGGGACACTCTGGCCCAGGTTGTCCAGAGAGGTGGTGAGGCTCCATGACTGCCTGGAGACATCCAAGGCCAGGCTTGGCGAAGCTCTGAGCAACCTCATCTAGTGCAGGATGTCCCTGTCACTGCAGGGGGTGGCACTGGGTGTTTTTAAACCCAATCCCAACCTTTCTGTGGTTCTGTCAAAAGCTGCTTGCAGGAACCCAGCAGCTTTGCCCCTGCCCAGTGTCTCTGCTCAATCTGAGGACTGATGTGACTTCAGATCACCCAGGGCCAGGCGAGGGGTGAGTCAGTGGTTTCCTACTCACCACCATGTGTTTTTTGCAATATGCAGAGTCATACATTTTGAGCTGCATCTCAGTAGTCGTGAGCTTGAGTCATCACCACGGTGGTGTCAGCACTTAGTCAGAGCCTATTTTTGACTTCCTCATCAAGAGAACTTGTGGACAAGTGCATCTCAGCAGCTCTGTTTCAATTAGAAGGACACTGAAAGCTGATTTTTAGCATATTTTGTAAGGATGCCTAGCTTAGGTAGCGTGACAGGAAATAAAGTTTATTTGTAGGATAGACTGATGTTTCCTCAAAAATGGTAGCAGTTTGCATTTTTTGATTGTTCTGTACACGGGGAGTCCTTGCTTTAAATCATCTGATGCCTACAGTGTCACGCTGTTATCAAATGGACTGTAGTTTTGTTTAATTAAGTTGGATTAGCAGATCCCTTCCCTAGCTATAGCCAGTTTGGGATGGAGCTCTCCATTTGTCCCCCTTTTCCAGGGTGCGAAGCCGGCTGCAGGTGGCACCCTTGTCACACGTCCTCTGCCATCCTTTCCCGTCCTCAACTGACTCCTGGAAATGAGCTCTCCCGGCGGATTTTTAAGGCAAAATGGAGCTCCTTTGCCTCCTTCTCAAATCTAGTAATTACATCGAAACTTAACATTTCACTTAATGAGTCAGAGCAAATAAAACCGGCGCTAATTTGTTTAATTGCCTCAAAAAGGAAGGAGGAATTTGTGTGGAGATGCAATAAGCACTGATGCTGTCTGGCTGAAACAGAAAACTCTGATGAGTTTAGGGTGATTCACGACAGTGAGGTTTCTTTTTTATTAACTTAAGCTCTTTTTCCCCTCCGCAGCATCACATCTGGTGCCACCATCCCAGTGGCTGCCTGTGCAAGTCAATGCTGAACTTCTCCACTTCTTCTCATCCTGTGATGCTTTATCTGGTCGTGATGGGACAACTGAGATGTGTGGGACAGGACCCACTGTGCCAAGTTGTGTAGGAACATGGAGCCCAGAAGCATCTGTGGAACTTCTGCTCTTGGTGCCACCACAGCCAATGCTGTGGGACATCTCCCAGTGGAACAACCGAAATCCCATGGTGAAGGATAAAATCCACACGAATAATGAACTCAGGAAGAGAAAATAGTAATCCAGGTCCTGCAGGAATGAACTACTCATTAAGGAGAACTCCTAGAAAGACAGAAAAACAGGTATTTTTTAAAAAAAAAATGTTATTTCTAAAGCTGTTTTTTCAGACTCTAGGTCTGGCAATGTCTTTATCCCTGATCAGGGAGCAGTCCATTCCCCCGTGTCTCAGACACTTTACCTTATGAGAAGCTGCAGACTCTGGTGTCCCCATCAGTGATGGGTCCCTGGGGCTTTGTAGGAATTCGATGCCTCCTCATCACCAGCTCTTTTGGAGCAATTTAAAAATATTCAATCTCAAACCTTAACTTAATTGTAAAGGACAATTTATATTTCTCAAAGTGTTTGCTTTTGGAAAACTTAGATGACTCTGAGGAAGCTTTTTCCTAGTTTACAGAAGAATCTGTTGAAGCTTCCAGCTTTGTTTTGTATCTGAGTAGATTTTCTCTGTTCCTCCAGCTGCCCTCTAGTTTACTTTGTGGTTTTCTGAAATATTTTTTCCTGGTTTTATAATGGACTCTCTCTTTCCCCTTGTGCCGTGTGTGGGAGTTGTGCAGACAAACTGATTAAACAGAAATGCTGAAAACAAGTCTGAGTAAAGCATTTCAAGATGTATGCAAGGACTCTCTCCCCCTCTTCTGATTTTACTGAGAGGTGGTGCTGGTGAGGAAGGAAGCTGGTGAGAAGTGTGCTCTTAAAGTGTTAATATTCCACATTTTCACATCTCTGCTCAGCAGATGAATTAGCTTTGTGTCTGTTGTGCCCTTGCATGACAAAAGATGCTGCATTAAACAAGAACACAAAAGCCTGAACATTCTTAATAACAGATTTTACTGCGTACACACGGCCTGATGCCACTTCAGTGCAACACGCTCTTGCTGTTTAAAGACTTTGATTTATTATTGTTAAGTTTTCTTTGGCTTTTGTTCTTCAGCTCAGGCGCTTCTTCCCTCATAAAAGCATCTCTAGACGCTTTTCCCTGTGCGGCTGTTGCAGCTTGAAAATGAGTTGGTGTTAACTGGGGCACATTTGTTTCTCTAATCACAGATTTTATTTTCTTTTACCTGTTGTTACACAGCGGGATTCCTCTTCCTTACATGGAGGAGAAAGGGGGAGAGGTATCAGGAAGCCCAAACAGATGCATCCTGCTTTTCCCCACTTCTTTCATTCACAGCACCTGCTTGGAAGATATGCCTAGTGCTGTCTAAGGTCTTGGTGCAGGAGCCTTTGGGAGTCTCACAGTGGTGTAGGCTTCTGGGGATGCCTTCAGGTGGTGGTGCCTGAGTTCCCTGCAGTGCTTGTGAGAAGCTCAGGCAAGAACATTTGGAGCTCCTCACAAGCTGCTGGTGAAGCAGCTCCTGCCCATTTGTTGTTCTGTCCAATCCCAGCTGTGGACCAGACTCATTCCAGGACCATCTTTCCTGCCCCCCTGTCCCTTCCCACAGCAGGAGAGAGGAAATGAGTGTTTTGGCACCCAAGTGCTCCAGTAAGTGGGAGTCTGCCTTGGAACAGGGTTCATTTAGTGGTGGGTCATATGGGGAGCTCCTGTGCCACCCCATGTGGAAACACTGGCCCAGGTTGCCCAGAGAGGTGGTGGAGGCCCCATCAATTCTTGCAGATATCCAGGGCCCGGCTTGCTGAGGCTCTGAGCAACCTCATCTAGTGCAGGGTGTCCCTGTCACTGCAGGGGGTGGCACTAGATGTTTCTAATGGCCATTCCAGCTCTGTGATTGTATGACTACAGATGCTCATGGTCCCAAGTTTTGTCGGCCAGTTTGTGTCCCTTTGTCACCTCCTGGCCTCCCGCCATGTCCCCTTGCCTGAGCAAACACAGGCAGGAGGAATGTGGCCGTCGGGCCACCCCGACTGTTTGACAGCAGCAGCCAAATTGGGGATCAGAGGCTTCCTCTCAGCAGCTCCAGGGCTCAGTGTCCTTTCATCGACAGCTTTGGGGTGTTGAATGGGAAAGGCCGGCACGGCAGGCGCCCAGACAGCAGGCAAGCCTTTCTCTGCAGATTTGGATCTGTCTGCCTCTCCCTCGGGGCGGGGGGGGGGGTGAAGGGGACTGCTCTCACTCTGCTGGGACAGCTCCAGCTTTACACTCCAGTTCCACCGCTGGTGTGTCCCAAAATATGTCATTTTTGGGAATGAGCCTGATTTGTGCTTTCCGGGCTGCGAATAGCGCCTAGTGAGAAGGCTGTTATTTTGGGATACTCATCCCGACACCCAGCTGAGTATCCAGACATGCCGTGCCTGGGAGCGTGTCATTAGCAAGACAGCCTAGAGTATGCAAATATGTCTCGTTCATTAGTTCTGAACCCACGCAGCCACCTGTGTGGATGAGGAGAGCACAGAGCACCCGTGCTCAGCACCCAGCCCATCCCCTGTACCCGAGCACGGCCGGTTGGTGCTGCTGCTCCTGTTCCAGTTCTCCAGCAACAAAAGAAAAACCCTCTTGGAACAAATCAAAACAGAACCAGTTCAGAAGGAGCTCACAAGACACATGAGCGAGACTGATGGAATTAACCCTTGCAAGTAACTAAATGAAATGTGTACAAATTTGCTGGAGAGAGGAGTGAAATAAATCCCCGCTCCCCTGCGCTCCACCAGGCAGTGCCTCCTTCCCGAGCACAGCTGTCTGGAATTTTGCTGGAAATTCAGTGTTTTATAGAATCATAGAATGGTTTGGGTTGGAAGGGACCTTCAAGATCATCTAGTTCCAACCCCCCTGCCATGGGCAGGGACACCTCCCACTAGACCAGGTTGCTCAATGCCTCTTCCAGCCTGGCCTTAAACACCTCCAGGGACTGAGGGGGCACCCACAGCCTCTCTGGGCAACCTCTTCCAGTGTCTCACCACCCTCACAGGAAAGGATTTCTTTCTAGCTTAGTTTTAGCTGAAAAGTGGCACATCTTCTACTATTCTGAAGTGCTGCTCCATCAATTCTTTTCTTCAATGATATCAGATGCCATTATTATTTTTTCTAATGAGCAGGCAATTAAAGCTGGTGATGCTGAAATAAAGAACCACACACTCCTCACCCCAATCCCCGCACCCACAGCAGGTTTGGGTGCAGGGGCACCAAAAGCCACCCAGAAGTCCCCAAAGCTCTGCCAGGGATTGCAGAGAGGGAGACGCCTATGTCTGAGCACCGCAGAGCAGTGGCACATGGTCTCTTCCTACCCTGGGGCAGCTCCCCTCACAGGAGAACTCCTGCTCCCCTCAGGCCACAACCAACTTACCTTTTGGGGTGTTTTCTAGAGAAGTCAGCTTCCTCTGGGGCTAACTTGGGAGTGATAGGGCAGAAATGTCCCCTTGCTCCCACTCTGTGCTTCTCCTTTTTAGAGAGGTTTTGGTGCCTGGCTGTGGCACCAGGATTCTCCAAAATCACAGAAGCTACCTGGACAGTTCTCAATTAGCACTGCAAAGGAGGAAAATCACCTGAATTTCCCTTTTTAACAGTGCCTCGCAGAAAATCTTTCATTTGCTTTTCCTGTCTTGCCTTTTTTTGGTCTGTATTCCAAACCTGACTTAAATGGTAAGGGAGCCTCCTCTTCTGCTGTGTTGGTGAGTGAGTCCCCACTTGTTGGACGGGTAGGATCAGAAGCTCTGCATGGGTGTTTTTGTGGCTTCATTCATGCTTATAAAGTACTCCAAGAGCCTCAGATGAAAAAATAAAAAACATTTATGAGCACAAAATATTAAGTTGCCCAACATTTCTAACCTCATAAACAGATAATTTTCAATTCAAGGAGACACTGAGGAGGGCAGGATCTCACAGGAGGTCTGGGAACTGTGTTTCCATCACCCATCCTGGGAGCTCAGACTGCAGAACTCCCTCCCTTGCTGGAAACCCAGCTAGCATTTTATCCCAAATGGAGAAAAGCCTTCCTGAAATTTATTTTTTTAAGTTTCAAATACAGAAAACTGCCATCAGCCAACACTGTGACCCCACTGGGACATGGACCAGAAGCACCAATCTGCTGTTTTGGTGACCAGGCCATTTTCTTTCTTTTTTTTTTTTTTTAATTTTTATTTTTCTCTACAGAAAAGGCTTCTGGCATTTGTTGAAAAGGGAAAAGGAAGAGGAAAGAGGGATGTGAGGCCTTTATTAATTCATGGAGAGGCTGCTGCCACCCACTTGCTTGTGTCATCAAAATTGGGCTCCAGCTCTGAACTTGCTGATGGATTCGGAAAGGCAGTGGGGCTGTGGCTGCTGTGTCCCTCTCTGCAGCCCAGACTGCTGTGTGTCCCCCAGTGTCCCAGCTGGGGCTGCTGCCTGCACAAACACCTCGATCAATTATTGTTTTTAAAATACAGAGAAAGGAGAGGGTGAGGATTGTCACATTTCCCTTCCCCAAACTCCAGCATTCCCTTTTGAGAGTCCCACTGTGAGGAAATGAGTTGAAATACTGCTTCACCTGAGTTTTCTTAATGTTTAAAAATATGTATTTTAATTCTTGCTCCAGAAATAGACTTGCCTGGTGTTTTGTGTGGGGTGCAGAGGGCCCATAGAGGGGAGCTGGGCTGCATGGGCTCCAGCCTGTGCTGACAAACAACCCGACAACAAACCCCACCCTCAGAGGGATTTAAGGGATGGGCAGACACAGGGGTCAGAGATACGCTTTAGGGATGCTCCCACCAGTGCCACCTCCCCAATCCCATGAGGACATCAGTGCTGAGATCCCATATGGTGCCTGGGGCAGAGCTGCTCTGCACCAAGGAACTCCTGCTCCCTAGATCATCCCGGTCAGAGGGAGCAGACCTTAACTGTTGCAGCTCTGTATGTATTTTAAAGGAGAGGAAACTCATTTAGAAAAGCTGGAGGAATGTCAGTGGCCACATTCTACATCTGTTCCATCTCAGAATAATTTATTTTAACCTCGGAAGATGGAAGGGAAAATATTTGAAGGAGATGGAGCCTTGCCAGTATTTCCAGTTCATTATAAGCAAAGAGCTGTTGCTTATAGCTCTTTCTTGGAGCAGAGAGCAGTCTGGTTTTAAATCCCTCCAGCAACGAGGAACCACGTGCTCACCACTGGAAACTGCTCTTCAGTGAAGAATTTACTAATTAAAAAGCTTTAATTTTTAAATTCAGTCAGAATTTCCTTCCTTCGTGCAAATGTTGTGTCTGCTTTGCAGGGGCCTTGCAGGGTCCCTGGGCTGCAGCCAGACACCTTGCTCTGCCAGCAGGGACCAGTCCCTGGGCTGAGGGGTGCCAAGTGCTGAGAGCTGCACCCAAACGTGTTCAAACTCTCCGAAGGAGGAGGCAGAGGTGAGGTCAAGAGATGGTCCAGTGGTGGAGCTGCAGTTGGTGATGGTGGGGATCAGCAGAGCTTTGGTGTCACTGGTGTTTGTGAGAAGCCCCTGTGTGTGTGTGTGCACTCTCATGGATACATTAGGTCAATGTTGTGTTTGTCTGCTGGAATCATGGAATGTGTTGGGTTGGAAGGGCCCTTCCAAGGCCACCCAGTGCCACCCCCTGCAGTGACAAGGACATCCTGCACTAGATGAGGTTGCTCAAAGTCTCAGCAAGCCTGGCCTTGGATGTTTCCAGGCTTGATGTGGCCTCCACCACCTCTCTGGGCAACCTGGGCCAGTGTCTCACCACCATGGGCAAGAACTAGTTCCTCATGTCTCATCTAACCCTGCCCTTGGTGTAGTTTCAAGCCACTGCCCCTTGTCCTGTGTCTCCATGCCCTGGCAAACAGCCCTTCCATCCTTCCCCAGCTTTCCTGGAGCCCTTTCAGGCACTGGGAGGCTGCTGGGAGGTCTCCTGGAGCCTTCTCTTCTCCATCATCCCCATCTCTCTCAGCCTGTCCTCACAGCAGAGGTGGCTCCAGCCCCTCATCACCCTCTAGACCCTCTCAAACAAGTCCCTGTCCATGTGCTGAGAGCTCCAGAGCAGCTCTGCTTGCAGATGACACTGTAGAAGCAAAGATGTACGTTACTGAGATTAAAGTTTAATTAAATTCCTGCAAGATTTTTGGGTCTTCATAAGTTTCCTTTGAGCTCCCTGCCAAGGAGGACGTGCTGCCCAGTACAAGAGTGAGTGTTGTTGTGTTTTGCAGATACATTCTGTAATTCCTGCAAGTGCTGACACTGCAAAAGCCTCCTCGGTCTCCACCATGAACACAAGTCCAGGAGCAC
This sequence comes from Turnix velox, assembly GCA_013400935.1. Taxonomy (NCBI): domain Eukaryota; kingdom Metazoa; phylum Chordata; class Aves; order Charadriiformes; family Turnicidae; genus Turnix; species Turnix velox. The sequence continues at coordinate 134,859 of VZTY01018235.1, read as the reverse complement.
AAAGGGGAGCAGCTCTTCTTGTTTTCCACTATCCCTTAAAAACAAGAGAAGGATCAAAGTGTCCGTGATGGAGTTCATTAATCACACCCACGCCACAAAAAACCATTGACTCTCCTGAACCCTCTCTGAGAGCAGGGAGGAGGTGAGGGTTGGGGCCAGGGCGGGTCCTGTGGTGGGTTGGTTGTTTTCTTGACTGGTTTTTCCCAAAGGAGGACCTGGACATGCTGGTGTGGCCAGGGCAGGGAGCAGCTGGGTGGGTGAGCAGCAGCCAAGTCCCTCCTCAGCCCTCAGGGGTCAGGGGGCACAAAACCCTCTCTTGATTTACCCCATTTGTGGGTAATTCCTAGAACTGAAGGACTGACCTGCCAGGGCTTGAGGTCAGCAAACTGCATGGGTGTGGAGATGTCTGTGCTGAGCATGGCAGAAGACAGACAGATGGACAGTAAAATCCAGCCCAGGAATGGGATCCCCCTGCCCTTGCTGTGTTTATATCTTTGTTGCTTTTCATACAGTGCTTGTCCTTGTCAGCACAGCAGCAGCTTATCTCATGGGAAGGCCTTTTATCTGCTCTGTCTGTCAGCTGAGGGAGAGGGGGACACACAGATCATCACCCTTGGGCTTGGTGTCCCACTCCCATCACCCTGATCTAAAGGCTTCTGTGAATGTGTTCTCTGGGATCCCACAGAGATGTTTCTCAGTGAGTGTCAAAGCACCTGGAGAATTAAGAGAGGGTTCCACTCAGCACTCCTGGCTCACAGGGAAGGGATTCCATGGGAATCCAAGTGGGGATCACAGCTCCCTCCTGGCAAGTGGCATCTGGCTCAGGAGATACCTTTGTGTGTCGAGTGATGGAGCTGGAGGAGCTTCCAACACAGCCACCTGCAGAGGATGGAAATGTCACCTGCCCTGACACTGGTGAGAGAGCAGGGAGCAGCTTTCCCCATTGTTAGTAACATAATTAAAGGACATTTAATTGCCTTACGAGAGACACTGGAGGAAATGCCTCACTGGCTTCTCCTCCTGCTGCTTTCTGGAGGGGCCCAGGCCCAGAGAGCACCACAATGATGAAAACTGACATTTTGTACAACATGGAAAGCTGCCTTCAGCCCCCACGCACTCACTGAGCCACAGCCAGAGATGGAAATGGGGTGGATCTGAGCCAAACTCTGCACATGGAGGATGAGCTGCTTCCAGTGACCAGCACTGCACCCCCCAGCATCCCACCCTGTGTGCTGCCTGCAGGGTGTGACAGAAACCCTCCTGTGACACCCCTACATTTTGTAAAATCCAAATTAATGTTGGGTTGGAGGCTGCAGGGTTGGAATCTCAGTACAGCAGAGAAGGGGCTGTAGAGATAAGCCAGCAGCCCCACGTGGAACAAAGCTGGCATTTCAGGGAGCAGACAATGGCTTGTGTTCTCTCTGCTGGCTTCACTCACCCCTTTGGCATGGGGACCCAGGTCCCCCACCCACCCCACACTGCCGTGGCCAGTGGGAAGAGGCCAGACACAGAGGAGCTGTGGGATGGCAATGGCTGAGGGGACAGCTCTGAGAGAACCCCATTGCAGCCTCAGGTCACTGTTTCAAACCCTTCTGAATAAGAATTTTCCCTCCCACATGTCATAGTGCCTTCCTCTGCCTCTGCTGAGGCTCCAGCCCTGTGTCCCAGCCCCAGTGGTGACTCCCATCCAGGTGCAGCCACAGGGCTCTGTGAGGTCAGGGTCCAGCTGCTGGCGAGAGGGATGGAGGAACTGCTCTCCAGCTGTAAATGTTGTCTCTCATTTCCTGTGGAACACTACACAGGCTGCAGAGTTGAGATGGGTGCACACATCTTAAAAAATATATGGCAGATCCTGGCACACGCAGACACACGTCTGGGTTCAGCCAGAGCCCTGTGCTGTGCAGAGAAGAGGCTCCATTTGTCAGCCTGGTCTCTTGTTTGGGAAATGAGCTTTAATTAGAATATAGAATGGTTTGGGTCGGAAGGGACCTTCAAGATCATCTAGTTCCAACCCCCCTGCCATAGGCAGGGACACCTCCCACTAGATTGGGTTGCTCAGTGCCTCATCCAGCCTGGCCTTAAACATCTCCAGGGATTGTGGGGGCATCCACAACCTCTCTGGGCACCCTCTTCCAGTGTCTCACCACCCTCACAGGAAAGAACTTCTTTCTTATCTCCAGCCTAATGATGTCTCTAACAGCTGGGACAGCTGTTCTTCTGTGGTGGGGCTCCTCACCTCTGTCACTACAGGGGGTGGCACTAGGTGGCATTTGAAGGGCCCTTCCATGATTGTGAGGATGAGGAAGGACCCTGCCAGCTGTGGGGCTGATGCAGACATCACCACGGACTGCTGTGGATGCAGGAAGGTTTGGGATGTACTTTCCCACCTGGGGAGGTGCTGCCACACAGGCACAGCTGAGACCATCACACAGAGCTGGACAAGGGGCTGGAACACGGTGGGAACTTCTGAAGCCATATCAGTTTTTTATCTGCAAACCCTCACAGCTGTTTTATTTAAGAACTATTAAAGATGCAGCAAGTCTTCTTCACACTCCCTGCGCCTGACATCATTTCTCTCTTGTCTGTGCTGGGGCGATGCTGACCCGTCTGCCTTCAGTCCCCTGGGCCACTGAAATGGTAAATAATTCAGCATGAACTTCTGCTCTCCTTGTCTCAGAGCAGGGTGTTTGGAGTTAGTCAGAAAGGGTAAAATTCTATTTTATGGGAAAATCTGAGTTGTTGCTTTTGCGTTTAATTGAGCATCAAATCAAAACCTCGCACCGTGGTACTTGGAGGGACATGGACCTGCCCGTGTCCTGGTTCACCCTGCTTCTGATGTGGATCAGGAGCAGAGCAATGTCTCCCCAGTTCCTGAAGGACTGGGAACTTCTGGAGAGAGACCAGCAAAGGCTGTGGAGATGCATTTGTGTGCTGAGGAAAGACTGAGTCCTGGGGCTGTTCCTGGACTAGAGCAGCCTGAGAAGGGATCCCATTGATGCTCAGCAAGAGCTACAGGGCAAGAGGATGGGACCAGGTTCTCCTTGTGGCATCTGGGACATTACAAGGGGCAATGAGCACAAACTGGACCAAGGGAAATTCTGTCTCAATGTGAGGAGAACCTTCCTGTGAGGAAGGCACGGGCTGCCCAGGGAGATGGTAGATATCTTCTCTGGTGATATTCCAACCCCCTGGATGTAACCAGCTCTGGATGACCCTACTCTGGCAGGGATGGGACCAGATGATCTGCATAGGTCCTTTCCAACCCTGGAGAATCCATTCTGGGATTCAGTGATTCTCCAGCTGTCAGGGATGTGGATGCAGGCAACCTTTTCCCTTGGGAAATGTAGAGGAGTCCCTAAATTTCCAACCAAAGCAAAAGGAGGGCTGTGGTGCTGCCCACCCTGCTGGGTCCTCGTGTTTGTGAAGCTCCCCAGCACTAATAGCTATGTGGGCAGGAGTGGGGTGAGGCCACAGACATGGAGGTAAAAAGAGAGCTGGTGAGATTAGAAACCTGTTTTAAAACTCAAGGGCTGTGAAAGGTGTTTCCAGTGACTTCCACGATTCCCGTTGTTGCAAATCCTCCCCCTCCCCTTGCTTTGCCAGGAGACAAATGTTATTAATCAGTCCCACAGATTGAAATCCATATTTTTCTTGTGAGTTCTGTAACCCATTTGAGGCCTCTAAACAGCTTCTATCAGCTGGAAAAATTTGAATTAATTTTATTCCTCTTGCCTAACCATCCTCAGGAGTTCTTTGTCAATAGCCTCTGGTGGGGAAACAATGGGAAGCTGTGCTGTGTTCCTGCCCAAACCCCGTGTGGAAGCACCCAGCTCCCCTCCTGCCACGGGCACAATGGCCACCATTGTCCCACCTCACTCTGAGCCAGAAGCCATCTGAGGGCTGAGGAGCCCACCCAGTTCTGGCCCCTCCACTGCACACACTCCTCTGGGAGATAAAACCAAAGAAAAAGAGAGAAAATTCTTTCTTGCAGTCTGCAGCAACACTCCACAAAGGTGAGAAAATTACTTAAAAAGGGACTGTGATGCTTCTACTCAGGGTTTTTGCAGCTGGTTGAAAGCTGAGGGCAGCACTGAGAGACACATCGAGTCCAGCCTCTGTCTCCAGCCAAGTTGGGAAGTGCTGCTTTATGCTCAGATGTAAGCTTTATTAAATATTGACTCGTTATTTTCTGCTCCATTATCTCAGTTTCATTAACATTTGCGATTCTTTGCCTTTCTGGGAATTGAGGAGTGGTGGTGTTTTGTCTGCTCCCCTTCCTGCCAATAAATCATGAAGGAGCTGCTGGCCGGGGTGCGTTGCAGCAGAAAATCACACTCCCCTTCCATTTGCTGGCAGGGAGATGGTACGAGGCTGAGTAAGGGTCACAAATCTCTATCTTCTTGTTTTTTGGGAGCCATTCCAGTGCTGCTGGGAGAACTGGGGTGCTGTGTTGGGCTACAGAGAGAGGAAGGTGGTGTTCCATGCACATCCTTCCCCAAGGTTCTGCTCAACCGTATGGTGGCACCCACCTGGGTCTGCAGGCAAGAGATGCGTTCTCTCAAACACTTCAACTTGGTTGTTCAGCCTGGAGAAGAGAAGGCTCGGGGGGACCTCATAGTCACTTCTCAGTACCTGAAGGGGTCTACAGAAAGGAAGGGGTAGGACTTTTTAATAGACTATGTGATGGAAAGACTAGGAGTATTGGATGCAAATTGGAAAAGGGGAGATTTAGGCTGCAGATAAGAAAGAAGTTCTTTGCTGTGAGGGTGGTGAGACACTGGAAGAGGTTGCCCAGAGAGGCTGAGGATGTCCCCTCAATCCCTGGAGGTGTTTAAAGCCAGGCTGGATGAGGCATTGAGCAACCTGGTCTAGTGGGAGGTGTCCCTTACCATGGCAAGGGGGGTTGGAACTGGGTGATCTTTCAGGTCCCTTCCAACCCAAACCATTCTATGATCTCTATGATTCCATGATTGTAAATTCATCCACTGAGAAGGTGGAAGGTGCTGTGACACACAGAGTCCTGTCAGGATGGATCAGGATCACTTCCATTGTGGCCTTGTGAACTTACACCTGCTCTTCCTACCCCACTTCCCTCTGTAAGAGAGGGAACAAGTCACAAAGCACATGCTCTTGGAAAAAAGAAGGAAAAAGGAAAAGGAAAAATAAGGAGACCACTCTGCATGGGCTATCCAGTGGCCTCCCTGATGGTTTTAACAGATGGCAGCAGCAGGGACCAGGACTGTGCAGAAGCATTTGGGTGGAGTGTGGGGCTCTGAAGGGATCAGATAATGCTTGTGGTCTAAGCCCTGCCCTTGAGCCAGTCTGGTGGGATGAGCTGAGCCCACAGCTCTGCCTTCAGCTGAGTCAGTGGGCAGAGGACCTGGTGAATGAGTCTGGGGGCCTCTCTTCACCTCTCGGAAATGCAGGTCAATAAATTGGCAGTGGCAGAAAGGGGGCTGTTTGCCATTACTGCAGCTTTTCTGCTGAATGCATCTGCTTGGCCTTCTCTGAAACTCACTCTCCAGACTAACAAGCACTCTCACTGCTCAGCCCTGATCTGTTCTCCTGGTGCCACTGCCCTTGCACACACAGGCCATCACTTACTGATGAATCCCCCATACTTTTAAGAAGGAGATCATAAGTCAGAAGAGAGATTAAAAATTATCACCAGCTCCTCAAAAGCTGAAGAAAAGTGTAAATACCACCAGGCTTGCACTCACCCCTCTTGGGTGTCACTGTCTGTCATCATGCATTGAGGGCAGGGCCAGCACACAGCCTGGATTTGGGCTTGTTAGTCCAGTGCCACCACCTGGGAGGTGTCCCCACACCTTGGAAAGAAGTGGTGAGACTAAAAGGATTGATTGGTCTTGGATGAAGCAGGTTTAACTTCCTGCACGCTGCTACAGGAGATGGAGGGGTGATGTTTGTGCCTGCTGCTGGTGGAGGGGCTGATCTCAGCTCTGTTGACATCAGATTTTGCTTTGATGCAGCTGCATTTCATCTCCACAAACAAACACTTCCAGACAAGTGTTGGAAGTAAGGCCAAGGACGTCAGCACGGTGCAGCCAGAGCATCGCTGCTGGGAGGAAAAATCAAATTCAGAGTTAATAATTCAATTTCTAGCAGGCAGAGGAAAATCAGAGGGATAATGAGACCTGAACCTAATAACTCAGCATTTCCATCCCTTATCAGCAGCTTGGATCTTGCCACAAGATGCAGAAGCAGCAATTGCACAAGGCAGACGTGGATGTGGGTATGAGAAGAGGGAGCAGAAGTCAGGTGGCTGTGCCCACCTCTGTGGGATCAAAGCCCAGGAACTTTATGGTGGCTGTGAAGCCGATGTCAATACTGGTGAGGTCCTGCCCAATGACTGGGAGCCAGTCAGCTGCCAGGTGGTATCTAGATATCTCTAGAATTAATTCTCAAACAGGCTACATGGATAGCCCACAGTAACAGCCAGGCTAACAGGCCCGGCCATTATTTTGCAACTTATTTCTGCAATCTATTGAAGCCAGATAAGGCAGGTTTCTGGTACTTGTAGGAAATTACTACAAATAAAAGCCTGACAGGCACTAAAGTAGATAGCAGATCTATCACACAAGCTAAAACACGAGGAAGCAAAGTGAAACTGCCTCTCCTTTAACAGCAGATGTGTGTGAGGGTAGAGACGATCAAATATTTACTTCCCAGCATCAGGAAATCCCTGCAAAAGCTGATTTTTCTTGAGAAGCCTTCTCAGAAAGCCACCCATTATTTTTTTCACCCCCATTTATTACAGAAAAAGTCCCCTGCAGCCTTCGAGGCAAGGTCATCTGCTCCTGTGCTGCAATCAATCATCCCTTCTCAAGTGTCCACTACTCAGCACTTGCCCTGGAGTTTATGGGTGCACCACATCTTTATTAGGGATGAATCCTCCCTCTGCCACTGCTGAGCCAGGAGCCAGGTATTTATTAGAGCTTGACGCTCACCTTCCAGCTTGAGGACCATTAAATCAGCTCACCTAGAACTGAACCTGACCCAAATGTCACCTCAGGCTCTGCCTGGAAATGCTGAGCAAGGAGGGATAAGTGAAGGTTCATAAAACAACCTTATTTTCCCTTCAGAGCTTCTTTCAGAGATGGAGAAGCAGACACCAGTTCAGAGGGATTTAGGAAAGGCATGACCTCAAACTTCCAACTTTGTTTTAATGTGGAGATTAATGACATCCCTGGTGGCATCACCCAGCATGAATCGCCCTGCTGCTTGGGATGAGCTCTGTAAATTATACATTATGCAGCTGGTTACTGAGTTGAAACAAATGCATGTAAAAATGAAGGTCTTGTTTATAATTTTTAATCCCAGGATAATTTCTTTAGCTGAGTCGCTTCTTTTATTCAGCAAAGCTGCTGTGCTAATTTTGCTTTGTGCAAATGTCCACATCCCAGTTACAGGCTATGACAAATTGCTCCCAAATCATCTCGTTCTCTTAAAAGGATTCCTTTGCTGAGCAACACCACCCCGATGTCCCGCAGCTGCCGTGAGGGTGGGTGCTCAATTTCATTTAAAAAATTTTGCAAGTCTGGTTTGGAGCTGAAAGTTCCTCATCACCCATTCAGAACTGCCTTTGTCTTCTCACACAAATTCGAGCCAAGGAATCCAGTTTCCCCTGAAATTACCCCAGCCTGCCTCAGGTACATGTGGCCAGCAGTAGCTTCCCCTCACCCCAGACACCTCCCTTCATCCAGGAGGAATTAAAAATGGTAATCTTCATCCAGGAGGAATTAAAAATGTTAATTTTACCCCCATCCTGAGAACTGAGGCTCCTGGGCAGGAGCAGTGGCTAGAGACCATCTTCAACACCCCGCACCCTGAACTTATCTGTGATAGCCTAATGCTCCCTTATCTCCCAGCAGCCTTGAGCAGCTTAATTAACTAATTAATCTTTTAAAGAATTGTGATAGGCTCAGATAAAAGACGTGAGGCAAAGTATCTGTTACTATGTCCCTCACTATTGACAGTAACATTGCTGTAAGCTCCAGGGAACTGTCTCAGGGTGGGAAAATTTTATTTACTGAGGGACACTGCAAGAATTTTAGTCTTTTAACAAAGCAGTTGTAGGAAATTCTCACCTGTCCCTGGGGTAACACCTTCCCTGGTGCCTGCAGAGCTGGAATCCACATCTTTGGCATCTCCAGGGCTCCAAAACCAAGTCCTGTGCTGGCTGAAGCTCCGTGGGTAAGGTGGCCCCTGTGGGGACAGAAGCCAGCACAAAGGGTGTTGCTCCTACTTGGAAACATATTATAAATATATTTTTTAAATTAGAATGAGCTCATTTAATTATTAGTGGGTTTAGAGCATGCTGAGGGAAAAAGCTTATTGTCACTTCCTTGTGCTTCCACTGCAGGAGTGTGTTGAAACGTGTCCAACACATTGATTTGTAGCAGCTTCGTGAGCACAGTTCCCATCCTGGACAATGTAAAAGCAGAAATAGTCATTTTCTGAACCCTAATGTTTATCTTCTTGCTTTCTTATCCCTTCCAAATTAATCTGCAGGAGGGTGGTTACCACCTCCTGCCAGGCCAAGCCTGAAATATTCCCACATCCCAGCAGAAATCAATGGATCTGCTCAAATTCTGTTGCATTGCCTAAAATTCATGAGATTGACCCAATTTCCTGAACCAGCAGAACTTTACAGAAAATCACTGAGATGAGGTGAGGGATTTTATCCCTAATTGTGAGGCTGGCACGAGGCAGAGCCCCCACAGCCAGGGACAGAGCCAAGGTGGAGACAACCAGGAAGAGAAACAGCAGTTGGTGTGTTGTTATGAGAATCATAGAACAGTTTGGGTTGGAAGGGACCTTAAAGATCATTTAGTTCCAGTTCCTCTGCCATGGGCAGAGACACCTCCCACTAGATCAGGTTGCTCAATGCCTCATCCAGCCTGGCCTTAAACATCTCCAGAGAGGGGGCATCCACAGCCTCTCTGGGCAACCTCTTCCAGCGTTTTACTACCTTGGGTGTAAAGAACTTCTTTCTTATATCTATCTTGTATCTTATGAGGGGGAAAGCTGAGTGATAATTGTTTTTCTCTGGAAGGATAATTAATTGTTAACATAGGACAGAGGGATATGGATTGGTGAGGGAAAGGAACGAAGCCTTGGAGTGGAGAATAAAGCAGATGTGGGTGCCATGGAGCAGTCACCGTATGGGTTGATGCCACCTCGAGCTGAGCTGTGGTGGTCCTTCTGGCACGGGCCCTGCTCAGTGGCACAGGTTGAAGTGTTTATGGGGCCTGGGTTTGGCCATCAGCATGTTGGAGACAAGTTGGGATGGTGATGAAATGGAGAATGCTCTGAGGACACCTTCTAGTGGTCTACCTGTGACTGAAGGGGCTCCAAGAAAGCTGGAGAGGGTTCTTTGCCAGGGCACGGAGACACAGGACAAGGGGCAGTGGTTTGAAACTTGAGCAAGAGTTAGATGAGACATGAGGAACAAGTTCTTGACCATGAGGGTGGGGAGACACTGGCCCAGGTTGCCCAGAGTTGTGGAAGCCCCATCAATGCCTGGAGACACCCAAAGCCAGGCTTGCTGAGGCTCTGAGCAACCTGATGTAGTGCAGGATGTCCCTGTCGCTGCAGGGG
>VZTY01018235.1:102570-124218 GCA_013400935.1 Turnix velox | reverse complement strand
CGGCGGTGGGCTCTGGCCGGGCCGGAGCGGAGCGGGGGCCGGGCGTGTGCGGCGGCTGCGGCTCTTTGTCTCGGCAGCCCCCGAAGAGCCGCCTTCACCGAGCCCAGGCGCTTCCCTCACGCCGGGCGCTGCCCCCTCCGGTGAGGAGCCGGCGGCAGCGGGACGCCCTCGGCGGGGAAGGGGAAAGGGGCCGGTGCGGCCGGTGCAGAGCGGCCGCGGGGAGCCCCGCTGCGGCCTCGCCGGGCCTGGCGGATCCCGCAGTCCGGTCTGGAAGGAGCCGGGGCTGCGGAGACCCCCGGGACGCTCTGATCCCCAAAGCCGTCTTTTCTGTGGGGTTCAAGGCTTTCTTTGGCTCTTCCCCCCTAACCTGAGGAGCAGGGAGGCGCTGGGGAGCGAGAGAGCTTCTCAGGGAAGAGTAGAGCTTCCCCCGGTGCTGGGCAAAAAGCGTCCTGTTTTTTTTCAGGTGGCCAAGTGTTACAGATGGGTTGTAATAACCCGTCTGCTCCTCCGTGCCCTTCTTGCATTTGAACCATGCTTAGATGAGAAAAAGCAGCTGGGGAAGGACTAACCCCCTTGTGCCCCGAGCTCCCCGAAATGCCGGGTGTGAGCCGGGAGACGATCCCCAAATCGGACAAACTCGGCTTTCCCCCCTCTCCACACCCCGGTGTGTGAGACGCTGCCGGTGCTGAGCCCGGAGGATTCACAAAGTGGTGCGTGTCGGGGATTATTTCTGGTTAGACCCAATTAGATTATCGTGTCTAAGAAAAGAATAAGCCTATTCAGCCAGGGACCCCCAGTGAGGAGCCAAATGGCGAGTGAGCTGTGGGGACTGTTAGATGGAGAGGGGGAGATGCCCGGCATGGTGTCACACTGCCCGGGGAGACACGGGCTTGGTTTGCAGATGGGAGATGCCCCCACAAGCAGTCAGTCAGATCGAGTCTCGATCCATCATCATATACCTAAAAGCTGCCTGCTTTGATTTGTTCTTGTGGTCTGCGGGAAGGAAAGGAGTGGTTTTGAGCGAGGGCCGATTGATGGGATGGGTGAAGGGGAGAGACGTCATTTGGGAAAGCAGGGTGTGCGTTAAATGTGTCCATGGCAAATAGGGGAGATAACAGGAACCACGCCTGTCATGTCTTGAGGTGCTTGAAAGGAGGTAAATGGCATCTGTTTGTAGAAGCTTGACTTAAATCGAGAGGCTGGAGGGAGCAGCAGCCCCCCAGACACACGTCTGTGTGATAGGGTGTTGGATGCTCGGCTCCCATCTGGAGCTGCAGGATGGGGCCCAAACACCACTGGGAAAGCCAAAAGTCATCTTCACCCCATGCTCCAAGCCAGCCGGGGATGGCTGGTGTGTGCTGCAGCTTCCAGGAAACGTCTGACCACTTTATGAAAGAATAAACTCCCAGGCTGTTATTACTTTGTTTTCTCTGTGGCTCTGAGGGGGGATGATGACGGTGCCACTGGTCAAACCCCAGGATGGGGCAGGCAGCAGAGCAGCTGGGGATTAATGAGAAAGGAATGGCGACCGGGAGGGGGAAAAAAACGATGAGGAATAGTTTCTGCAGGGAGAGAGGATTAGTCAGGGGGTGAGAGTATGGAGAGGGAGATGCTGAAGGTGACAAGACTAAATCTCACCTGCTCTATGTGCTGTCTTAAGAAATGAGCCTGGCACAAGCACTGCTCACACGCTCCGGAGCCCTGGCGAGGTCCCCAAGGGCTCTGCTGACAACAGCAATTTTGGTGGGGCTGATGCAGATCCTGGGGCTGTGTCTGATGGGGAGGGACGTGGAGCTGGGCTGAGAGAACCACACACAGGTACACACAACTGCCTGTTTCTGTAGGCAGGGATCACTGCCACAGGGAAAGGCTCCTCCCGTGCAACCTCGTGGAAATCTTTCCAAGTTTTATTCACCTCTCCATGCTCAGAGCCCATGTGGTGAGACATGGCTCTCTGCAACACGTGTGTCTGTGAGGAGAGTGCAGGGTGGTTGTGTTTTTACTGCAAATGCCTTTACACTGGCTGCTGGTTTATTTTTCCCACTTGGAACATCTTCTCTGGGAGCTCTGCAGGGAAGGGGTGGGCAGTGGTGTGCTTGGAGGCAAGGCTTGTGTGCCATTGCTGGGCTTCAGCAGCCTTAGTCTTGAGGAAGGTCATCACTGAAGTAGTTTGTCCTCTTCCAATGTGGCCTTACTGCCTTGCTCTTCCAATTTTGAGGTGTGTAAATTTAGGGAGTGGATGGGAAGTGCTTCAGGTCATGCTTCTTGGGTAAAACTACCAAATCTGGCTGTACTAATGTGCTCTTCTGTTAATTTCACTGCCCTATTAATTCTGGACATTTGTGTGGCAGTGCCTGACGGAGGTGGAGAGCGACAAGGATGGTTCTGGCTGCATCACACTTCTTGGTCTGCTGGGCCATGAGCAGGAGAGGGTTTTGCCTGTGGGCCTGTTTTTGGGACTGGTTAAATATACTTCCCTGGCTTGCTTCTTGTGTTGAGATTCATACTGGTCTCTGCTGGTGAGGTCTGTGTGGTGTGCTTTGAAGATATAATTGAGGAGATGTCCAGGATTCTGTCTGTAAGTTGCGTTGTTTTTTCCATCCCCTCAAACCGATGTCCCTTTGGTAGGACTTGGGAATTAATTCCTTGTGTTTTATGCCTATATCCAGGGAAATGATGGCGAGTTAACTTCCACCAAGTTCCCAGTTTGGCCCTGAGTGGTGCTGGATAACCAGAGAGCTGGATCCTGGTGCTGACTTGGAGCTTGGCAGCTCTGGCACAGCCTCCTGGGCACTCGCCTGCAGGAACCTCCTGCCTCCATCCCCTCCTGACATGCTAGCTTTTCCTCCTCAGCTGTGTTGGCTTTTTTTCCTGGCTTTTCTCCTAGGGATACATGGAGCAAGCCTGCATTAATCACAGGTCCTGGTGGCCAGCCCTGGTTTATTGCAAAGGAAGCCATGGCTTGGAGTGTCACCGTGGCCCAAGTGGGCTGAAGATGGTCACAGACACCATGGCACCGTCACCCGGTGATGGTGGAGTGTGGGGTTGCCTTGCAGCTCCTGCAGCAGGGTGGTCTTCCTCTCTATCTGGGCTGCACGTTTGCAAATGACACATGGTTTGGAGGAAGCAGCCGGGACGGAGTTGGCAGGGTAAATTGTTGCCTAATGAGCTGTGATTGACATAATTTGACTGCTGGATTACAAATCTGCGGCGAGGCTAACAGGAAATATCCCCTTACCCCCACCAAGTGGCGTTTCGTTTTACAAAGTAGCCTTCTGTGCCCCGTGGTGCTGCAGGATGGAGGGAAGGATTTGAGGGATGAGGGAAAGGGGATACTTCTTCCATCCCTCTCCCAGCCCTGCTGTGTTCCATCTTCAGTTCAGTACGATGGTACCTCTCTGGTACCTACTAGTCCAGGCTGGATGAGGCACTGAGCAACCTGGTGTAGTGGGAGGTGTCCCTGCCCATGGCAGGGGGGTTGAATCAAGGTGATCTTTAAGGTCCCTTTCAACCCAAATCATTCTATGATCAGCCCTGTTTCTGCTGCTTGCACGTGAAGTTTTGCTGACAGCAACGTCTTCATCTCCTGGAATTTCCTTCTTCCCAGCAGATTTCGCCCTAGCATCGCTTTCCCTACCAGCCAAGGGAGTTTTAGTGTCTGTTGTTAAAGAATTTGAGAGCTCAGTGTGAAAACTCTGTGACGTTTCCCAGCTGTTTTCCATTCCTCCTCCTAATCCTCTATCAAATATATTATGCATTGTTTTATAATATGCAGGGTTTGGAGTCTGCAAATCATTTAAGAGCGTGACATGGCTGCAGGAGATGTCTGCGAGGTGGGATTCCTTCCCTTGCTTGGTGGGGCATGGAATTCCTTCCTGTAATTCCCACATTTAACAGAGCTCTCTTGGGAAAGTCTCCGTTGAGATCCTGCACTCCCGTGTCAGGTGTAATTTGTATGGTTTCTGTGGAATTTGGAAGGAACATACTATGGAAGCTGAGAGATGCTAAAATTAGACTCAAAAACTGCCTTCAAGAAAAGGAGGTTTCTAAAACTTGGGCACTGAGAGGACCTGTTGTGTTTTCTTGTTGAGGCCTGGTCTCTGATGGAACTGCTGAGCTCTTTGCTCAAGGTCTCGTGAAAATGAGCTGAGAAATTACACCTTGTGCTTGAAGGAACAACCCAATCGTTGTGGTTGTTAAATGTATGTATTTCTGAGGGGTTAAACTCACAGAGGGAAGTGGTGCTGGGTGCTGACACATCTGTCGAGCTGCCTTATAAATCAGCAGACAGCATTTGTAAGTTTTTCCACCTAGACATCACAGGAGAGTATTTTTGTAAAACTATTCCTTCTTTTTTTTTTCTCTTCTGAGTGTCTGGAGTACAAGGATACCACAGTGGGTATGTAGCTACTACCAAGTTAGTCACATTCCTAAAATTATTCTCAGATCTTGGAAACCTGGAAGACTTAAAAGACTAAGCTGATGTAGATGCAAGTTTCGGGTTTTTTTGTGTCCCATTTTTCTGTATAAAATAATCTCCTTAATTTATTGAGCTCTAATGATGGAGATATGAACCCATTCTGTCAAACCCTATGTGTCACTCGTTCATAAGCTCCTGATAGCCCGAGAGAAAGAAATTGGCTTTTTTATCCAAAACCCCAGGTGAAAAGGGCCAGCTGATTGATGCTGGACCTTTCTGGGGCTGTGCTGGAGGGGCTGCTGGTGTGGTGTGAGAGCCTGAGGCTGCAAAACCAGTGTCAGTACCAATGCCAGAGAGGTTTCCTCAGTCAGTTCCTGCTGCCTGCTGGATAAACCCATCATCACGTCATATTTATTTGCAAATCACTCTGTGCTTCAGTATGAGGCAAATAACAGGTCAGTCAGCTACTTCAGGCACAAAGGAAAATGCAGAGAGAAACGTGTGCATCTGTAGACTTGGCAGGATTGTTACTTTTTTCCTTAGTGTCAATAGTTTAATGTTTTTTTTCTTTTTTTGCAGCACAGACCCTGCTTTCCTTCTGCAGCTCCTGTGCTGTGCAGGGGGAGCCCTGCAGCTGCTATGTGGGGTGGCCAAAGTCATTGTAGAATGCATTGGGTTGGAAGGGCCCTTCCAAGGCCTTCTAGTGCCACCCTCTGCAGTGACAGGGACATCCTGCACTACATCAGGTTGCTCAGAGCCTCAGCAAGCCTGGCTTTGGATGTCTTTAGGCACAGATGGGGCTTCTACCACCTCTCTGGGCAACCTGGGCCAGTGTCTCCCCACCCTCATGGGCAAGAACTTGTTCCTCATGTCTCATCTAACCCTGCTCTGCTCTAGTTTCAAACCTCTGCCCCTTGTCCTGTGTCTCCACATCCTGGCAAACAGACCTTCCCCAGCTTTCCAGCAGCCCCTTCAGGCACTGGTAGACCACTAGAAGGTCTCCTGAAGCCTTCTCTTCTCCAACAGCCCCAGCTCTACCAGCCTGTCCTTGCAGCAGAGGGGCTCCAGCCCCCTCATCATAACCTTCCTACTTCTGGATCTCTTCACAGCGCTGACAGGGCAGAGTCCTCACTCTGCCTGTGTCTGGGGTGATCCTTGGGTTCTCAGGGCCATCACCCCTGAGGGATGCTGGATTCCTTTCTCCAAGGGCAGAGAGCCCATGCTTTCACCCTTAGTCTGCACCATCATCTTCCCTCACGTGCCTTGAGGCTTTATCAGGCGTCTCTATCGAGTCCCTTAACCCTGCCTGTGAGATAATGGCTCGGTTTTTGTATTATTTTTGTTTTGTCTTCACAAGCAAGGTCACGGAAAACTTGGCCCCAGGGTGTTAAATGGTCTCTTGTGCAGCGTGATGTTCAGTGGGTGATGCCGTGGAAAGAATCTGAGAGACACAAAGTGAAATCCAGAGTCTACAAGATGATCTTGGATAAAACAGCTGTTGAGTGGGTTTTGGCTGATGGTGGAGTGCCCTGCAGCCCATGTTTAAAAAAAATCAGCTTTTTGTGCTACGTGGAAAAGGTATTAAAGTCAGCAGAAGCTTTTTTCCCTCCCTCTGTGGAATAAAAGGTTTCCCTCCCACCCAGTCTATTAGAAAAGGTGATGTAAATGTGTCATCTTGGTCAGTGAGTCCTTATCTGAGGCACTGAAAGTTCTTGCAGGCAGAGCTGGGTTTTCCCTTATTATTTATAGCTGGGAATAGGTCCTGAAGTGAAACCAGGCTTTGACATTCATTCTCTGGTTTTTTGTTTGGTCACTGGGGTGTTACCAAAAAGCAAATCTAAGGCTGCTTCCTGCCTTTTCCCCCCTCCAAATACACTTTTAGTCTCAAGGTTTCAGCATTTCTGCTCATTTTTCAATGTTGTTGCTCTTCTTCCAGCTCGGTAGCAGAGACGTGAGGATGAATTCAGCCCCACTGCTCACTTTGAGAAGTGGGAAATCCCTGTGATTGATTTCAGTTTTGCTTTCTTTTGCTGACACAACTGCTAGTCTTGCTGCAGTGTGAGGAGCAGGAGGTGGCTGGGGAAGGTGTGCTGGTGGCACCTTCACAACTTCTCTCCAGCTGAAATTGTCCCTTATCAGCACCAGTGTCCCACACTGAACTTGTAGTGTGGGGAAACAGGTTAAATCAACCTTTGCAGTCTTTGTCCTGCTTGAAGTTTTCAAGGGTGGTCTTTCAGGAGGTAACAGCAGCTTCTCTGCAGATTCCTCAGAGAGGGAAGGGAAGATGATGTTGATGCCTGGCTTTGCCCAGGTCCCACCATGGAGGAGCACAACCCTTTGCTGCCATCATACCTTTCATAGAGCAGGATCTGAAGAGCTCTCCGGAACTGAATGAAATGAATTATGCAAAACATGCTAATACAGCAGGGCTCTTCAGCACCAGCTTGTTTTTAAGCATCTGGGCTGCCTCTTGAGTTTGAATTAAGCACGTTATGATCAGGATCAAAACACTTCCCAGTGCAGGAAGCCACAAAGAAAACTGAAGGAGAAGTGGCGGTTTCCCTCAGTCCCTTTGGGGTTCTGTGTTCTCAAGAGGTATGTATGCAAGCAGAAAGGCAGGGTTTTCTACCTGCTGGCAGAGGTAAACTTGGTTTTCTTTGGTAAGCAGAAGTTTGGACCTTCAAACGAGCTGCCTGTTTGTGAGAGGAGTTCCCAGGCAGCTGAGCAGCCATTCCGGCCGCTGGAGGACTTCCGCGGGGAGCGGCCACATTTCAGACAAACTGAGCTGAGTTATTGTTTGTTTTCTTCTTTGTTTGTTTGCAAGAGTCCATTTGGGAATTTGGGATGGGAAATAAGTGACACCAACTCATTTGATTTGATTTACAATTGAGTTAAAAATATCTTGCCCAAGCCTCCCGAGCTGCAGTATTGCCCCAGCCAGAGGCCTCAGCTTTTACTCAGGTAAAAGCACTTTCAGCTGCTTTTGCTTAAAAAGCAGTAATTTCCCATTTCTTACATGCTTCCAGTTTCAGTGCTGAGGGGTCAGTGGAGCAAAATGAGCAGTTTTTTAGTGCTTGGGGTTGGTAGGATTGCAGCAGTTGGCACTGAAAGGCTGCTCTCTTATGCACATCATTATATATGGCTAAATTGGAAAATGTAAACATTAATTTGTCCCAGGCTGTGCCTCTTCCTAAAATAGTGTCCTACTGCCTTTCACAAGTGTTCCATTGCATAAAGGCTTGGATAATGTATAACTTGCCCATACTGTGTTGTAAGTGCCCCACTGTAGAGATTGGCCATGTGTTGTGGGGTCTCCAACAGAACAAGTGTTTGTCTCTGGGACTGCGCAGTGCTAAGCATATATTTGGGGAGGACATTCAGAAAGCAGCACAATGGTCGTGTTGTATGAGAAATGAATGGCCTTCAGATGAGCCCTGGGTGATGCATGGACCTCCAGGACTCTGCCTTG
This sequence comes from Turnix velox, assembly GCA_013400935.1. Taxonomy (NCBI): domain Eukaryota; kingdom Metazoa; phylum Chordata; class Aves; order Charadriiformes; family Turnicidae; genus Turnix; species Turnix velox. The sequence goes on along the minus strand of VZTY01018235.1, from coordinate 116,329 downwards.
CAGCTCTTGAGAGCCACTGTGTGCACTTGATGGTGAGCTGGAAACGTGCCCAACTGCATCCCTGCTGGGGTGAGGGTGAGTGGGGACACCCTGGGACACCCTAACCCCCTGAGATGTGCCCCAGGGAAAATTGACACGTCAGTAGGATCCTTAGGGAAAACCCCTAGCAGGTAAGACTTCTCTCCTCATCTTTCCTGAACAAGATGGAAAGAGTGGTGTTAACTGTGGTGAGCAGAAGTGCTTGGTGATAGCAGCAGGAGCCTTCAGAGCTGCCATTACCTTCCCCAAGCTTTGTGGCCTGTTGTGGTCACCCTCCTGCATGTGGAAGCTGGCTGAGAGCAGAACTTGCTCCTGGACAATCCTAGGCTGTCCAATCCTGGACAATCTTAGGCTTTTTTAGTGTGTCTTTGGGTGTTGCGGGAGATTTCTTAAAAAAAAAAAAAGAATGAGTTGGGTGTTTTTTGTGTTTGGGTTTTTTTTTTTTTTAGTGATATACATTAGTTGGCCAGAAGTCATTTTACTATAAAAGGACTTGGGGTGAATATAGATTGTACATCTGTTACTGGTTTGTCTGTGAAATTACTGCACCGTTGAGGCCAAAAGTGAAGAATAGAGGGTTGCACAAACTGGCAAGGTTTCTGGAGTCATTCAGAAGACAGTAATTAAAGTGAAGAAGCAAATTGTCCAATCCAGAAACTCTTGGGGTTCATCCATCTAAGGCTCTGGCTTGTCCCTCTGCTGACTCCTCTTCATCCTGCTCTCCTCTGTGTAAGAGAGGTCATGGATTAAGGTGTGTGTGCCTGGGGCAGGATTCTGAAGGCAGAGTGGTGACACCGTTACCTAAATGCTCTTTGAAGTGACCGAGTTTATGCAGCAATTTTCTGACTAACATTTCCTATAATTCAGTGTGTTTGGGAGTGTTTCACAGGGCTTTCTGTCCAGCTCTCAGCCTCACAAGTACAGAAGATCAAATAAATGAACTGTCACAGATATTTAACTTAAAGCCTGGTCAGACAGAACTTTGGTGTTGCTGGTAGGTGTGAGAACCTCTGGTTTAGGTCAATGCTGTGTTTGTCTCTTAGAATCAAAGGAAGTGTTGGGTTGGAAGGTCATGTAGTCCAACTCCCTGCAGTGACAGGGACATCCTGTACTACATCAGGTTGCTCAGAGCTTCAGCCTTGGATGTCTCCAGGGATAACCTGTGTATTGTTACTGCTATTGTCCGCATTTCTCTGTTTGTAGGCTGTGGCTTGTTATGTGAAGAAGAGAGATGTACAAGCCATGTGTCCAGCTGTAGATACAGGCTGTAGCTCAGACCTAGGAGGCAGGTGGGCTGTCCCTGACCAGAGAAGGATTTGGACAGAAGTGCCTCAACTGGGATATAAAAGCAACTGTTCAAGAGTTGATATCCTCAATCTTCAGCAGCAGGAGGAACCTTCATGGCAGATGCAAGTGATGCAAGTGAATGTGTCCCTTCAGAGAGCAGGGCAGGAGAAGCCGTGTCCGTGGATGCTGGACACTCATACTCTGATATCCACTGAGACTCTGGTGTCCTCACACACTGCCCTGGGTGTGCCATGGCCATGCTGGATTTGCAGCTGAGATGAGGAACTGTGATACCTGCAAATATGAGTGAGGCAAAAATTGATCAAGCATGAAATTTTCCTCTGGCAGCAGGTTCTTGGTTGGCTCCCAGACAAAAGGTTGCACAACTCAAAGAGAAAAAGTACTTAGAAAGCTCAGAGCTATTGTTTGGCTGGTTTTGCTAATGTTTGTTTTGTGTCTGGTGGCAAATCCTTGTTGAAGGTGAATTATCCCTTCTGTTTAGGGTGGTAACTACCCAGATGCACTTGTCAGGTGTTCAGTAAATTGCTAAAACTGATCTCTTTTAGGTGCTGCGAGGAAGTGGTGATCTTTGAGGTGCTGTAGCCTGTGGTGGCCTGAACGTTTCTTGTGTTTCTAGCACAAAGCAGTTCTTTGGAATGAATCAATCCAGGAAATGCACATAAATAAGGATATAGAGGCACTGAAAGATAAAAAAAAATCCTGTTGTTGTATTTTTAAGGTTAACCGGCAATCTTATGTGTGTATTCACTCATAACTGCTCCTGCTGTGCCAAAATGTGTTCCACAGAAAAGATGTGCAAGGAGAAAATCTTCCCCTTTAACATGGGGGAAAGGAAAAAAAAACAACCCCATCTGGGAAAGGAAAAAAAACCAACCCCATTTGAGTTTATTCTTTGGAGCTGGTGGGCTTGGGAATGGTTTGTAGATAGGATATTCCTCCTGAGGACTCTGCATTGGTGGTGCTCCTCTTGCATCTTCCTGAGTTGGACCTTCTCAGCAGAGGGGTTTGAAGGCTTTGGTGAAGCCTGAGCTGCCCTGAGAGCTTTTCTCACAAACACACCCGTGAAACAGAGGGAGTTTTGCTGATGGCAGGGCAGCCCAGCCAAAACACTGATTGAAGCCTTGGATGTGGCTGCTGTTGTCCTGCTGAGCTCTTGGAGGGGGCTGACCTTGCACTGGGTGATACCAGCATCACGCAGATCATTGCTGTGGGACAGCCCTCTCTGACTCCAACCCTCTCTAATGACCGAGATTTGGTTTCCAAGTTGCTGCTGCTGCAGGTGCTGGGGGCCTGGCTGTGGGCTGCTTCCTCCTCTTTGAATTAGTGGAGATTTTAATGGGTCCAGAGGAGGGCCAGGAAGATGATCAAAGGGCTGGAGCACCTCCCTCTGAGGACAGGCTGAAGGAGTTTGATTTGTTCAGCCTAGAGAAGAGAAGGCTCAGGGAGGGCCTCATAGTAGCTTCTCAGTACCTGAAGGGGGCTATAGAAAGGCTGGGGTAGAACTTTTTAATAGGGTCTGTGATGGCAGGACTAGGAATAATGGATGCAAATTGGAAGATGGGAGATTCAGGCGAGAAATAAGAAAGAAATTCTTTGCTGTGAGGGTGGTGAGACACTGGATGAGGTTGCCCAGAGGGGTTGTGGATGTCCCCTCGATCCCTGGATGTGTTTGAGACCATGCTGGACGAGGCATTGAGCAACCTGGTGTGGTGGGAGGTGTTCCTGCCCATGGCAGGGGGATTGGAACTAGATCTTTAAGGTCCCTTCTAACCCAAACCATTTTATGATGTCTGTGCAGGTCCCTCCTGGAGAGACTTCTCAGAAGTGGTTCCCAGCTGGGAGTGAAGTTTGGTCCTCCACAGAGGTGGTGTTGGCTTTGCTTTTACTGTCCTGTTAACTGATAGACATCTTAAAATGATGGAGGACTTAAAAGTCTTTGTGTTAGCACTTTGAACTCTGGGAGTTTTACCCAGTGTCATCTTCTAGCTGCCAGGCAGTGCTTGCTGGTGGGGTGGTCTTTGCTGCTGTGGAGCTGCCAGGCTTCTGGGGCAGGAGGGACCCAACAGGACTCTCAAAGGAATTTAACCATTATTTATTACCCATGTGGGAACCTTAGAGACATTTGACTGCATTGATGAGTGCTGGCCTGACTGCTGCCTGGGTTTGGGTCCCTGTGGGGGATGTGAGAGGTGCTGTGGGTCCTGCAAGGAAAGACTAGGATCTGGGTGGCGAGTTGGCACCTCCTTATCTTTATTAGAAAAGCAGAGGGCACCCTGGCTTCACTGCAGTCCTGGGTTTTACATTGACAGGACCTTTCAGAGGAGGATTTGAGTCAGAGAACAGTCTGCTCCCTCTCCCCTCACTTATCTTGAAGGCATTGCTGACTCCGTGGGAGGGAATGTGGCTGCAGAAATACCAACATGCCACAAGCAAATACACTTTGGTAGGGAAGAGAGGTTAAGATTTTTTGAATTACTGGGAGGCTGAACTGTGTTGTTTTCCCTCTGGTTTGTGTTTTTGGTGCTGGATGGAGAAAGGGATCTCATGTGCTGTGCATTTGGGAGGGTGGGAAGAAAGGCTGCAGAAGCAGATCTCAGAGGATGCTGTGGTTCAAAGAAGTGGAGTTTGACCACATCACCACTGATACTATTATCTGCTCTGTCAGCTGAGGATGTGTGTCCTGTGATGGATGATATGATCTATTATTCCATACTTTTATCACTCAAGGATCACTTTTACCCACTTGATTCTTATTATTTTCTATAGTAGTGGCCCATAGCCTATAAACAGCCTGGCTTTTTAGGCCAGAAAGGTTTGGGGTTGGAATATTCAGCCTGAGAGAGATCTAGCATAGAGACTCCAGCCAACTGTCAGTGCTTGCTGTAGTTAAAAGCATGTGGAGATAGAATCATAGAATGGTTTGGGTTAGAAGGGACCTTAAAGATCATCTAGTTCCAACCCCCTTGCCATCTAGTTCCAACCTCAGACTGGTAAGGAGGATAGAATAGTAAATACAGCAAGATGGAATCTTGTTTAAATACAAATTTAATTAGAAATTTGTGAGTAAAACTAATTCTTGGCTATTTACAGTAGTATTTCCTTACATAAAAGGAACAGCTTATATTTATTCCTGAATATAGCATATTATATATGAGCTCCCCTAAAATGAGAAGGTTTTATTATACTTCAGATAAAACAACCACCCTTCTTGGAAACCTGTAAGTGTAGGCTTCTTTGTGTAGTGTTTTACACTGGATTCTTTACTTCCTTCTTTCTCTTAAGTGCTCAGACCCTCAGATGACATGAAAATATAAAACTTTCATTTTAATATGCAGCATCTTTTCCAAAGATTTCCTGGAGTCTCTGGCTTGTGGTAGCACTGTATTGTCTGGGGGTTATGTTACATGAATAACCATTCCACTGGCAGTCTTAGTCACACACCATTTAGGATCGAAAGAGGCTTTTACTGTTCTTTTTCTTAAATGTGTTTTCCAGATGATCTAACTATGAAGTTTTTACATTGTATATTTCTTTTTTCTGATGTTAAACCAGTCTAAAAATTGGCATAAATTTCCTTCAGTGCAGCCCTGTGCGCTTGGGATTGATGTCTCTCCTCGGTATAGTGCCTATGGTCTGTGACAGGGACTTCAGCAAGTCCTTTGCTGCTCCAAATAGGTTTTATTGAAATATTTTGTATGGAGGAGTCCATCCCCACCTCTCTTCACCTCTTAAAATGAATGGAACTGCTGAGCTGTGAGTATTTTGGTGCCATCTGCCCTCTCTAGCTTTGTAAATCCTTCCTGATGATTAAATACTTTGGCTTTACTATTGTGTGTGCTATCTCTTGTCTCTTCATAGTCTGCATCCCAACAGGTTACAGATGTTTGTCCTTTCTTTATGCTTTGTACAATCCTTAGTTTGAAGATAGGGGTGTTTAACTCATCGCATCTCAACCCCATCTGACCTGAGATGGTTGCTAAGTCCAAGATGGTTTCTGAAAATGCTCTTTTGCTTTGTACATTCTCTCCCCTTGACTGCTCGACCACCTGCCTTCCAGTGCTCCTCTCCTCCTCCACTCCAATCTGTTTCTCCTGCACTTGCCACATCCTGGTGCCTGGCTGTGAGGCTCACAGCTTGTTATTCCTTCTGTGGCTTTTTGATGTTGTACTTGACTCCTTTTGTCTGCGCTACAAGAGCTACTTTTCCCCTTCTCAATCCTCATCTGTTTAAATCAATCCCGTTCTTTTTTTTTTCTCTCACAGGTAACTTTATCCTCTGCTTGTCTCTCTCCAACATTCTGCAGCTTTGCTTGCGTGGCCCTTAAGCAGCTTACGTGTGAAAATGAGGATAATTTCTTAGTCATTTCCTGGGTTACCCAATTAAAAATGACTTGTTCCAGTTAATTCTGTGCAAGGGTTATTTGTAGCATCCAGTACTAAGAAATCTCTGAGTAGCTGCAGCACTCAGGCTGTCTCAGTGCCACAATGGCACCCAACGGGATGGTGCTGCCTGTGAAGGGACAGCAGTGACTTTGTGTGGCTTCTTGTGAGGTTGTTTAAGCAGAAAATGTGCTGTTTTACCCTTTTATAGCATCACCTAAGCCTGTATTTTCATCCCAGAGGCTGGTGGCATGTTGGGAGTTTGCAGGGGACGATGCAGAGAGGCCCCTCCTGGCTCTCCTTCCCCTTCTGCCAAGAGACCTGGTTGGAAACCAACTCAAACACAGCCCAACGTAAAGAAGCCTGGCTCTGGCCCACAGATGTTTAAAATGAATCACGCTGCTTGTCTTTATTTCTCAGCTGGGGTTAACTCCTGGACCCGGGGAAAATAAAGATGGTCTTTTTATTGCTGTGGAGGCTGCATTGTTGAGCTCATGCCATGGATGCTGGGTGATGAATGCTGGAGCACCGCGCAGCTGGCTGGGGGAGCAGCACAATGGTGAGGCAATATGCAGCTTCCCCATCCAGCAATGATGTTGACTGAATCACTAAACAGATAAACACAGCTTTGTCTTCTCTCCTTCAATTTTTCGGAGTGATTTCCCAAAAGATTAAATTAGTAATATTTTTATTTAAGCAGCTAAAAAAAAAAAAATTCATAAATTTCTTTGAAAGTGATGGCATTAATGCCATGTGATGGCTCCAAATCTTTCTGGTCCTTAATTTAGGGCATGGATTGGAAATGTTTTAGATGGATTTTTGTATGGAAGTGCTAAAATCTGGGACATTTCCAGCCCCCCTATTTACCTGCTGCTCTTGGCTCTCCCCCCCGTAGCTCACTCACCTCACCTGCTCTCCAAAGCAGTGCATGTGGACAGCCCTCAGTCTAGGAAGAAGGGCATAAATATAAGCTCAGATGTGTAATTTGGAGTTGATTGATTAAGTCTTTTATTATAGCATTAGTTGTGAATACTGGTAAAGTGGGATAGTTAATACAGTTATTCTTACCAAATCGTTCCAGATAATAATTATAATGCAGACCAAGCCATATTAAAATATCCAAAATTCAGTTTAACTTCTCAGTTTCTGCAATTTTCTCGTTGGAAAAAGCCAAATTTAGGCAGATCAGTCCAAACTGGCCTTGATTGAGAGCTGTAATAAGTCTTTCCTGGTGTTTTCCTGGTCCTTGCCTAGACTGGGATTCAGCACCAACACTGCTTCTGAGAGGGAAGATGGGACACAAATGGTTAAAGGCAGCTTAAGATAAATTAAGGACTGAAAATAGATGAGTTGAAAAGAGAAGACATTATTTTAAACACCACCCCCACTTCCACCAATAAGGAGCTTCACCTATTTTGCCCTGTTTGTAGAAATGACCTGGCAGAGCTGACAGTGGAGCTCTGTGAGGGGGATTCTACTGATAGATGCTTATTGGTGGGCCTGGAAGGTGCTAATCAGGAAAATGGGATGTTCTTATAAAGGAAATTAATTTAATTGCAGCTCAGATTTTCTGTGCAAAGAGGGAGTAATCAAAGTAATTTCACTCAGGGCACGGCACGGAAAGCAGAGTATGAGTGATAGTCACCATCACAACACCCCAGTTCAGAGAGTTCCATCAGCCTGCTGTGTGTTTTGCTGTTCTCCAGCCATTAACACTTTGGGACAAAAATTCCACCCTAATTAGGCCTTATTTCTTAGCTGTTCCTTCAGCCCTGTCTGAATCTTCCTCTGTTGCAAACCTTCCTCTGGCTACACTGAGGTCCTGGCTGGCTCTGGGCTGAAATGAGCTGAGGCTGAGTTTTCATTCCCCTGAACCTGTGAGGAACTTTGCACTGCACGAGGTTTTTTTTGGATGGACTTAATAAATGAGTCTATCTGGACAAGAAAAGACCCAAAAGACACACATGACAGCGAGTTAACAAACAGCTATTGAGGACAATGGCCTTTTTCCCAGCCTCAGACTGTGTGTCTCGCTGGCCCCCTGGTCTTTGTGAGGTGCCAGGCTTCTTTTTTTTCTCTCTCTCTCTGCTCTCCTTTTAAACTCTGGGTTTTCTCTCCAAAAACCTTCATTTAACTCTCATCAGCCTGGTGCTTTTGGGATGTTTGTGGTGTTGTTCTATGCTGGCAGTGCCCTGGAGATTAGTCCAGCTGATCAGCTCTCCCTGAGTGTGGTGGGAAACCTCCCTGCTGTTGTTGCTTACTAAAGAGGCAGGAGAAATCTGGGGAGGTTTCTCCTTCCCAGTCTGTGTTTTATGTGACAAGCAAAGCTCTGTCTGGGGGGATTATATTACCAGGGATGGGTACACCTTGGAATCATAGAGGGTGCTGGGTTGGAAAGCACCTTCCAAGGCCAACTAGTGCCACCCCCTGCAGTGACAGGGACATCCTGCACTAGATGAGATTGCTCAGAGCTTCAGCAAGCTTGACCTTGGATGTCTCTAAGCTTGATGTGGCCTCCACCACCTCTCTGGGCAACCTGGGCCAGTGTCTCCCCACCTTCATGGAGGCTAACACCACACTTGCAGGGCTTTTCTTGATTTTGTTGGGTTTTTTGATTTCTCTTTTTCCTAGGAACTTTTCAGTTTATTTCCTAATCACTGCAGGAAAAGAGAGAACAAAAACCAGTTGAGTACCAGTAGGTTTGAAGGTCATTAGACCTAACGGTAGAAATAGCTGGTGTTACCTTCTCTCATAAAATAGAGCAGAGGGAAGAGATACAGGTCTGACAAAGAAGCAGAGCCCTAATTAAAGCTGTTTGGGGTTGGGAGATTCATTTCTATCTGGAGATGTTTATTTTACTTGTTACTTGCTGGGTTGAGACACCATGGGTGTGCAGGGAGAATCACAGAATCATAGAATATCAGGGATTGGAAGGAACCTCAGGAGATCATCTAGTCCAGTGAAGCCATGTTCCGGTGCCCAGACAGAACACCTTCCTTTCTCCTCGTGTTCACACCATACCCAGTATGATGCTGCAGTGCTTTCTTTTTCTATGGAGTTAAATGAACCCCACAGCTTTTTAGGGAGTCCACACTGCTCCTTTATCCACCGCCTCACACCAATCTTTTCATCTTTTCATGCCATCCTTGGGTAGTACTTAGGGATTGTGACCCAGGAGGTCCTTCTAGGCTGTGCCCTTGGGAAAAGGTTTGGATGAGTTGCTGTGACAGCCCTGAGGCTTCCAAAATCTGCATTCCAGGGAAAAACTGGGATTTGGTGGTCAAGCTGTTCCTTCTGCTGCCTTGGCTGTGGGCACCAGCTGGAGCAGCCGCCTGCTCTCACCTTGGAGCCAGCTCTGCAATGAGCAGCCATTCATACGGACACATTCCTGGGGTCCTCCAGCTCCCTAGGGATGAGGTTTGGAGGTAAAAGGGGTGATGCCATCCCAGGGCATGAGCAAGCTACAAAAGATCAAGTTATTTCCCATTTCCACAAGCAGCAATGGGGTTTGGTGTTGGGAGGTAATGAAAGCAATTACCCTAAATATGAGTTATCTCTGAAATTAGGTCAGACTGGTGGGGATTTTTCTTCTCAGTGTCACTCACTGACAGAGAGTGAGAGGCATTTGCTGCTTCTCTGAAGTAAAGGTCAGCTTGGATTTAGTGATCCTCTGTCTGGGAATATTGGGACAATGGGCTGAGCCCTGCTTTGGGCAGTTCTGACACCTTTTATTGGTGCCCATCAAGGCATAAGTTAACCCAGGGATCCAGGCACATTTTATTTAATTATTCCTCTTTTTTTTTTTTCCTCTCTCAGCCATGGTTTGAGGTTCCCCTCTCTCTCTCCTCCCAGGCTGTTGCAGCGTGCTGTCCCATTTGTTAGCCCACAATAGATGATGGCTCAGTGCAAGATCCTTTTCATACTCCCATTGTGTATCTTACAACGTTGAAGTGATATAATACAAAATTTAAGGATGCATAGGAAAGATTTATATTTTCTTGCATAAGAGTTACATTTGTGTATATGCAACTCATGATTAATTTCCAAGGAGGATGGAAGTCCTGTCCCTGTGGTCGCTTCTCTGGAGTAATCAGTTTCATCCTTCCTATTTCCTGTGTTTTCTTTTTTCACAGAATCTAGACTCTTCTTTTAGAAGAGTTCACTTCTGTTTCACTTCTGTTTCATCCCACTTCAGCTCTGTGTATATTCATGGTCAGATTCTGGTTTTAGTTAGCTTATAGACAACTTCATTGACGTCAGGAGGAGCTGGATGCATGCAGCACTGTGGCTCTCCATGGTTTTCTGCATTTATTGCTTTCCTTTTGGCTGGAGGATACACATCTCTGGTGTCTGTCATTACAAAGAACAGATGCCCCTCGTTTCAGACCCAAATTTATTCCCATCCCACACAGATCTGGTTAGTGTTCCTGCCCTGTTATTGTTGAACACCACGCAAATGCATTTGAAGTGGGAGGTCAAGGAATCGAGTGTACACACAGTGTGATGTGTTTAAATTCTGTAATCTCACAATATTAACAGTTTCTCACTTTGCTCTTTCCACATTCTCTGCTTGGGGTTCTCCAGCTTGGCTGATGCTGGTTCCAGTTTGTGTGTTTCTGTTTGTGTTTGTCGGGCTGGGTTTAGTGATGTGGTTTGGGGAGCTGGGCTACACATTCATCACTTTCCAATGAAATGGCTTTAAAAGCATGGGCTAAATTCTGTTCCCAGATGGAACTAGATGGTCTTTATGGTCTCTTCCAGCCCTCCTCATTGTATGGACAGCTCTGTAGTTGACGTTGAGGGTCAGACCTGAACCAAACATGGCTGTTCTGAGCATCAGCCCTCCAAAACAAAAATAAACAAAATGAACCCCAAAACCTTTTAACACTGAAATAATACTAGGCATCCAAGTTCCTGGAGAAGAGCAGGAGGGGATTTGCAGCACTGGTGACCTTGTTCCCATAGACCTACTGAGAAGCTGCCCAAGCTGCTGTCCTGACTTGACCCAGGTCTGCATGGATGCTGCTTGATGGATGTGTGAGCCTTTCCCTGCCTTTCCCTGCTCTGGCAGGGGTGCTCTTGGTGCCTTCTGTCATGTTGGCTTGGACATATATGCTCACAGGCTGTGGTACTGGAGCTCAGTGTGTGTGCCCTCACCAGATATCAGTGCCATGTTGTCACATCAGCGTGTCACTGGCACTGGGCTCTCTGCTCATGGTGCCACCTTGTGCCCTTGGAGCACCTCTCCCTCTGCTCTTGCCTTTCCTCGTAAAGTTCAGCAAGGCCAAGTGCAAGGGCCTGCACCTGGGTCAAGGCAATCCCAAGCACAGATACAGGCTGGATGGAGAGTGCAGCCCTGAAGAGAGGGATTTGGGGGTGTCAGTGGATGAAAAACTCAACATGAGCTGCCTGTGTGTGCTTGCAGCCAAGAAGGCCAACCAAATCCTGGGCTGCATCAAGAGAAGTGTGACCATCAGGTCCAGAGAGGTGATTTTGCCCCTCTCCTGGGGTCTGGTGAGGCCCCATCTGGAGTTACTGTGTCCAGTTCTGGAGCCCTCAACAGAAGGACATTGAGCTGTTGGAGCAGGTCCAGAGGAGGCTACAGAGATGATCCAGGGGCTGGAGCAACTGCCTTCTGAGGACAGGCTGAAGGAGTTGGGGTTGTTCAGCTTGGTGAAGAGAAGGCTCTGGAGGGACCTCACAGTAGCTTCTCAATATGTGAAGAGGGCTACAGAAAGGCCGGGGTAGGACTTTTTAGTAGGTTATGTGATGGCAGGACTAGAAATAATGGATGTAAATTGGAAGAGGGGAGATTCAGACTAGATATAAGAAAGAAATTCTTTCCTGTGAGGGTCGTGAAACACCGGAAGAGGTTGCCCAGAGAGGCTGTGGATGCCCCCTCAATCCCTGGAGGTGTTTAAGGCCAGGCTGGACAAGGCACTGAGCAGCCTGATGTAGTGGGAGGTGTCCCTGCCTGTGGCAGGGGAGTTGGATGTTAGGATGGGTCTAGCCTCTTCATGCAGCCTCTTTATCCCTTTAGCTGATGAATGTGGAGAGGTGGGCTGGGGAGAAGTTCAGAGCTGCAGAGCCACTGTGGAGGTGGGGTGGTGACCTCAGGAGAGCCTGCCTGACTGTGCCTGCTCGCCAAGGGATCCCTGTAGTAGAGGGGTCAAACTAGAGCAAGGCAGAAACGGAGTGTCTCCTTCCCTTCTTCTCTTTGCTCCTAGGGCTAAATTTATAGATGCTGACACAAAGCTCCCTGTTGAAGCCTCATTGAGTTTAATGAAGTGGGTTTGCTGTGCTTGGGAGGGGAAGCAAAGCCCCCCCACGTCAGTAACCTTCACGGGAACCAGGGCGTGATTAAAGAGCTTTATTCTGCCCATTCTGGAGCCATTTACCAGAAGGACTGACTGACTGAACAGAGCCTTGACTGAAAATTAAGGATCATCAAAAGAGCAGAGTGTTAAAGCAAAACTACAAAGAAAGACACTGATACCAGAGGGGCAGCATCTTTATGGAACCACTTTTCCTGAGTGACAACACAGACCCCTTGGAGCTTCCAGCTCAGCCCACACGTCTGAACATGGGTGTTTTGCATGTTTTGGGCTGGGGTAACTGTAAATACCTGCCCACAGTGGCAGGAGCTCTTTCAGGGAGCTTCTTCCTTCCGTGAAATTACAGTTTCAGCATCAGACTTGCCCAAACAGGCTCCTGACCCTGGAGCTGCTGGGGTTGGGCTGTGCCACTGGTGCCAGGGCTTGGGCTGGGGGTTGCTGATGGCCATGGGGCCAGCAGGGCTGGTGTGGGCAATGGCTTGGCCCAGACTGTGGTGGGGAACCACAGGGCATTGGATGGGTTGGAAATCCAAGGCTGGTATCTGCTTTGTGAGGTGAATGCTGGAGTACTCCTGTGTTGGCCATGTTTGAGGACTTTTGAAATCTGGAATATAAAAATGCTAATAAAACTCAGCTGTAAAGATAAAAAAAACCTTAAGCTTCAGCAATTCCCTTCAAATTCAAAGAATATTGTGATGCACATGTCCATGTTAATAAAACGCTTCAAGATCTGAGGGTAAAAATTGAAATGTGGGTGTAAAATCATTCCTGTGAGTGCAAACCCCTCCCGACTGTAAGATAGGTTTAGTCCTATCCAAAAAAAGAATATATTCTGTAGAGCCATTATCTGGGAGCTCAGGAATGTTAATTTCTGTATGATTGTCATAGAGAAGGGATATGATCTGCAGCAATTACGTGGACTGCACATCCAAACATGCAAACAGGGAGCAGAGATGATATTAGCCCAAATTCAGCTGAGCAGACTCTTGATTTAAAATCAGATTTAAAGTCTGAAATCTGAGGTTTGAGTCTCCTCCTGCCACTGGAGCTCCTGCAGAGGTCACCAATTCAGGTTTTCTTTTAGCAGCCTCAAAATGCACCAAAGCTGGTGTGTTTTGGTGCAGAGAGGCAGTGGATTCCCCCTCAGGTGTTGGGCAGGACATTAAAAAACATTTTAAAAATGTTTTTTAAGAGAATGCAGGACTTCTGAATGACATGAAGAAATTTAAACTGTTTGGAATTTGAGCAACATGAAAATGTTTCTGTGAATTCTTCTGTTTCTCCCAAAAGGGTTTTGTGTTGCTGGGTTTTGGGATGTTTTTAGATATAGACTGCCTCACTTGGAGGGGCTTTCATGGAGTTACTCTGCTGTGGGGCTGCTTAGGTGTTTGCTTTCCAGAAGGTGAAGTGTAAGGAGAAAAGAGAGCCTGGATTTCATGGAATGGTTTGGGTTGGAAAGGAGCTTGAAGATCATCTGGTTCCAATCCCGCTGCCATGGGCAGGGACAGATCAGGTTGCTCAGAGCCTCAGCAAGCCTGGCCTTGGATATGTCCAGGGAGGGGGCATCCATAACCTCTCTGGACAACCTTTTCCAGTGTCTCACCACCCTCATGGGACCCTCTACTCCTTCCATTTTTCCCCCCAGTTTGCCTCTAGGCAGGTTCCACTTACCCATCTTTTTCCTCATCTCCTGCCTCT